>OMMV01212901.1:0-11149 GCA_900302635.1 Chatrabus melanurus | reverse complement strand
AATAGTATTAATAAATGGAATAGGTTTTACTATGTTGAATGCTTGGGCTCCAAACTAAAGGTCAAACAAGGTCAATGTCCATTGGATACATTGACATATGTTTCCCCGTAACGTCATAACATTCAGTCACAGATAGTCCAAACTATACCTTTTTAGAATCGTTATGATCAGGCGAATAATATGGTATATGTTTCAATATGATTGAAGGATTCTACATTTGTCCGGATGCCATCTTGGAAAATATGGTGGCAATCTTGGATTTTTGAATGGCTGACGGGGTTTTCTGAAAGAGTCAATTCTGGACATTGTTCATGCCAAATTTGGTGCTTGCGTCACAAAGTGAACGATTCGGCCAAAAAATGCACTTAGCTGCCCCACGAAGTATCATCTTCATTCCCACACATCACACACTCACTCATTGTTTTACAACCCAAAGTCAGAAAAAGTTGGAATGATGTGGAACATGCAAAAAAAACAAAAAAACGCACAGTGATCCTTACATTTACTTTGACTTTTATTTCATTGCAGACCGTGTGAACCTGAGATATTTCGTGTTTGTGTGGTCAACTTTATTTCATTTGTTAACCTACATCCATTCCTGCATTTAAAGCCTGCAACACATTCAAAAAAATGTTGGGATGGGGCAATTTATTCTAAATATAAGATTAAATCATCACTTTGACAGCCAGTTTTCTGGAGACAAGTCAGGGGATTGATACATGAACATTTCCAAGTCACTGAATGTCTTGGACTTCATTCACATCAATCATTAAGAAATACAAACAGTATGGTACTGTGTGGTAAATCTGTGTCAAGTAGGCAGTTCTCAAAAATTGAGTGACCATGCTGGAAGGAGACTAGTGAGGGAAGTCACCAAGACACTCATGAAAGCTCTAAAAGAATTACAGCCTTCTGTGGATGTGAGTGGAGAAGCTGGGAATGGTGCATCATTTACCTGTTGCGTCCCCATTCATAGCTTCATGATGACGTGGTCTAGAGGATGATTTTCTTAAAAAGAACATTCAAAATTTCAGCTGAAGGTTCCCAACTTTTTCTGATTTGGGGTTGTAATTACTGATGAATTTGTTGGCTGTTTTTAGATTAAAGAAATGATTGAGGAGTGTCTGTCGCATTGTGCTAGACCACTCCGTATTACAGTGTTGACATAAAGCAGCTGTCCTATGGGACTTTTTCACAACCTGTATTCATGTCATTACTAACCAGATGATCACATACAAATTTAGGGCAATGCTTAAAAAAAGATACATTGTTGAATTCTTGTACACATCCCACACACTGTACATTATAAATTGTGGAAGTAATTACTCATTGTTCTTTACTGATACTAATTATGTACAATTCTACTTCATAACATTATGATGAAGTTCATTACAACAGGAGCTTAGACTCTCGCCGTCATCATTCGGATAGTAGCTCAACAGAAAATGAATCGGCAACATTTCTGCTAATTGATTAAGTCGAGCTCAAATGCCAGTCGTTCTCATTTGTATGTCACTGTATTAAACAGTTGATTAACTGTAATTTTGAATTTCAAAACTGATTAATCAGATTAGTTGCAAAACTACTTTCATTTTAAATATGTCTATAGTGAGCTGAGGCAACTTCTGAAGTTTTTGTTACTTTTTATTTCAGTGAAAGGGTAAATGAATTCAGTGTATTTATACAGTGCCATAGCATAAGTAACCTCAAAGTGCTATGCACAAGTAAGGTCGGGACCTGAGCAAGAACATTGTCAACAGTGTTAAGGAAAACTCATCATTTTATACTACTGACTATTGTGAATTTATTGAATGAATGAAACTTGCATTTATATAGCGCTTTTCAAGATGCCCAAAGCGCTTTACAGTGAAGGGGTGGACTTCACTAACCACCACCAATGTGTAGCACCCACCTGGGTGATGCACGGCAGCCAATCTGCACCAGAACACTCGCCACACACCAGCTTGAGGTGGAGACTGAGGGGATGAATGAATCAGCCAATTCTAACTTACCACTGGAAGTTGTCCTGCTAAATTTAAAACTGCTGTGAAACAACTGCAATTTAAGAAATCCAGTTTGGACCTGGGCTGCTTACAGATTCTCTAGACCTGTTTCCAATTTATCATGCTTTTCAAAGGTCGTTGCTAAACAACTTCTTGCATATTTGATGGATAGTGATGCCTTTCAATCCTTACAGTCTGCATTTAGGGCCCACCGTTCCACAGAGACTGCCCTCACTAAGGTTGTGAATGTTGTTGGTCATGGATGCAGACTCGGTGTCAGGATTTCTGTTATTCGGTCTTAGTGCAGTCTTTGAAACAGTTGATCATTGTATATTGTTGAAGATTGAGAACTATTTTTGTGTTTCTGGTCGGGTGCTTACACATTAATCTACCTGATAAATAAGATCTGAGGTTTCTTTCAAAAAATACTTTAGGCTGACTTTTCCAAAATGAAGTATGGGGTACCTCAAGGTTCTGTTCTAGGTCCACTATTATTCGCTTCACGTAGCTCCTCTTGACCAGATTGTACATAGCTACGAAATTTTTTGTCGTGTTCTGCTGATGACTTCCAGATGTACATACCCCTTCATGTCAAAAATGTCTCACATATTGCAAAGTGGAGGCTTGTCTGGCTGCAGTCAAAAAATTGGATGTCTTCAAACGTTTTACATTTGAACTCAGAGAAGACTGGGATGATAGTAATTGGTCTTGCCAGGCAGGTGCATCTGTATGACGATGGGTGACTGTGTGATTCATCAAAGTGAAAGAGTTAAACATCTGGGCGTGAGGTTTGATCCCACACTGTCATTTGAGCTGTATATTGGAGAGATGGCTGAGACTGCTCATTTTCATTTGTGTTATATTGCAAAGATCAGAGCCATCCTATCTATGGCAGGCTGTGAAGCACTGATTCATGCTTTTGTGTTCTCCAGAATTGATGACTGTAATGTTTTATTTTCTGGTTTCCTGAAAGCGACATCCTCAGATGATTCAGAATGCAGCTGCTAACGTTTTAAATGGAAGCAGGAAATTTCAGCAGATCGCCCCTTTGTTGGCCTCCCTTCACTGGCTTCACTGTGAAGGCGAGAGCTGATTTTAAGGTTTTACTGTTGATTTATTTATAAAATTCTTAATGGTTGTGCATCTGCATATCTTAGGGAACTTATCGAGCCATATGTGCCAATAGACGCTTTGCCTCAGTACTCAGGCTTGCCAAAGAGGTCAGCAGGCTATAGAGCTTCTTCCTGTCGTGCCCCTCCACTGTGGAATAGCCTGCCTGTGGGGTCTGTTTCTGTTTAAACATTTAAGGTTAAGCTTAAAACATATCTGTATTCTATTGTTTATAATTTGTGTATGTTTTTACTTTATTTTAAATAAATTTTTTGTTGTTGAATGTGTCTGGTTTGGTTTCTGTTTTTATTTTCAAGGATTGCTCTAATTTCATCATTCTTTTTAGCTTATTGACTGTACAGCACTTTGTAAATTTTGACTACTTCAGTGCTTTATAAATAAAATCATTATGATTATTACCCCCCCTGCAAACACAAGTTTGGGGGGCATATAGGTATCACCCTGTCTTTGTCCATGACTCTTGTAAACACTATACCTCCTAAACCAGTTCATGGATTTCAGTGAAACTTCACACAGTGGTCTCTCCCCGTTTCCTCTCTCAACTGTAATAAAGGCTGAAAAATGCCCCAAAAAAATACATCAAGACATTCTGCCACTCATTTCTATTGTTTTCTTTGGTTGTAGAAATTTCCTATGTAGTTAGTAAATATGTCGGTGCATGGTTACTGTCATCAACTTAATATTAAATAAATAAGAGACGGTCAGATTCCCAAGTAACGTCAGTGATTCATACCGGCTTATTTATTCTGACTGTCCTGCCTCTTCTCTCGATCAAGTGTGTCGAAGCTAAACAAGTACAGTTCACTGCACTGTTTGCTTTCGAGCTGGTTAATCTCATTTGATCATGGTCAAACAGTTCATCCACCCAACACTTTGAAAAGAACCATTGAACAGCTGTCACCCCACCCAAGAAGGCCAACACTTGAGCATCACACGTCTTCATCTAAATATTTGCCATATGCATACAGGAACTGCAGAGTGTTGCAACTTCCTTCTGTATATTTCACACGTTGTGCAGAGTCGTTGCCGCTCGCGTGTGGCGTTACCAGATAATAAAATGAATATGCTTGCATTGCGTTATCCTCTTACTAAAGTCGTCTCCTCTCTTTCCTGCAGGTATGTGGTCTCGCACTGATTGTCGTGGGGATCATCGTTCAGGCGTCTCTGCACAACACCTTCATGATCCGTGATGTGTCGGCCTCAGCAGCCCCCATTGTGATCATTGTCGTGGGGGTGGTTATTTTCTTCATCGCCTTCTTTGGCTGCTGTGGAGCCTGGAAGGAAAACTACTGCATGGTCACCACGGTAACTCGTATTGATTACTGCTGTGCCTGTTTAATCACGCAGTGACAAAAAAAGGCAAATCGTGTTTCACTGTAAAATCTTAACTTGTGCAGCTTAGCCATGTGCAACATATGCCAGTAATCTCAGACATCAGTTATGTATATGTTTTTTATTTTTGCACTCTTGCCCCCAGTTTGCCATCCTGCTCACATTGATTATCCTCATTGAAATCGCAGCGGCCATTGCTGCATACGTCTTCAGGGGGAAAGTGAGTGTGCAATTTCCACTTCTCTGTCTCCAAGTGCTTGTGGAAGGATTGGTTTAATTTGCTGTCCGTCTTCCATGTAGATCTCTGGTATCGTCAAAGAAAGCCTCAATGACATGATTGACGGCTACAACAAAAGCTCATCTCAACTCGAACACCCTGTGGATAATCTGCAGGAGCATGTGAGTACAGTGTCAACGCTTACTCAGTATTTACTTAAGTTTGACAACACCTTCACACAACAGCACCAGATCCTGTTGGTCGGTACCTCATGACGTTTTATTTTTCTTGGACTGTTGACACTAGTTGGAACATTCCATGGACTTTTTTTATTTTTTTTATTACATTACAAAAACCTAGAGCTGCTGCCTCCATAAGTACATCAGTCACACATTTTAAGACTTGCTAAAGAGGAAGTTTGACATTTCTCAACCTAGGCTCTATTTTTCGATGTTTTGTGCTAACTGTCTGTGTAACGTAATGGCATGGGGAAAGCAAAAAAAACACTCGCAGTAAACTGCTTCTTGTTCCCACTGAACAGGTGAAAATGTCATTAGAAGTATCTGGTCGCATGGAGAGGGTTCCTAGAGGCAGACGTGCACACGTTTACGTCAATAAATATAAACTTTTTAAGACAACCGATTATACTGTGCGCTGCTTACCTTAGCCTGCAGTCCTTTCGGTGGAGTTGCAAGAAGCGCTTTGAGTGTTTTTAGCTTGCCCTGTGCCATTACAATACAATTCAATTTATTTATATAGCGCCAAATCACAACATAGTCGCACCACGGCGCTTCACAAGGGTACGGTCTAACCTTACCCACCCCCTGAGCAAGCACAATGGCAACAGTGGTAAGGAAAAACTCCCTGGATGTTTTATAAGTATAGCAAGAAACCTCAAGCAGACCAGACTCAGAGGGGGGACCATCTGCTATGGCCATACTATCAATGGCACAGAAATACAAAGTACAAAGTCCAACAAGAGATATAACACATGCACAGAGAGTCCAAACATTACATACGTTACATAGCCGGTTAGCCCGGGACTGTTTACGTTCTAAATCAATATTGCACCAATTAATTTTGGTTTTTTTGTGCCGAGTGAAAAGATTAACCGCAAAACATCTAAAAATAGTGTAGGTTGAAAAATGTCCACCTTCCCCTTTTAATATTTTAAATTTTACCTGTTTATTTCCAGTTGCAATGCTGTGGTGTCAAAAACTACACTGAGTGGGATCACTTCAAACCTGACGGTCGCTCTGTGCCTGACTCGTGCTGTGTGAATGTCACTAAAAACTGTGGAATTGGGGCCATGTCAAATCCTGCCAAACTTCATCAGCTGGTAAATCTTAGTTGCTGACCAGATTTTCTTAAACGGAATAAATTTTTTCCTGAAGCAGCGTCTTTCTTTCTGAATCAGGATGAATGTTGAGACTAACCGTTGTTTTTTCTGCGTAATCTAGGGTTGTCAGAAAGCTTTGGAGGACTTACTGAGGAAAAACATCCAGTGGGTGATAGTTGCAGCTCTGGTAATTGCTTTCCTGCAGGTACGTATATCAAACTAAAACATACGCTCACAAAATCTCAGTTTGTGGTTACGCCATTTGATGTGACTTTTTTTTTTTTTTTTTAATCGGACTTGTACCCGATCGCCTCAGGCTGCCTAAAGTCGGGATGCCCACAAACCGGTATCTAAACTGCCAAACGGCTTTAGGAGGTTGACTGACCTTTCTGCTCACGTCAGAAGTGTCCAGACACTGTTCAGCTTCTCAAAACGCATTCATTGGAAAAAAAAAATCTGCAAGTCACCCCTGTGACTCGTACTGAATATGGAACGCTGCAGAGTGCGGCCCAACGCAGAAAGCAGTGGTTGTTGGACAGCGTGACGTAATTAAAAGTGGAATGTGGCTATAGAAATAAAGTTATTTATGAAAAATAAAGTTGACAAATGGAGGCGTCACCTGTAGACGGATACAACGGCAAAATTAAAACGGCTAAAAGTCAAAGCATTAAACAGATTAAACAGATGCTCTGATCTGATTGTGGAGGTTTAATTTGATTTCTGATTACATGTGCATAAGCTGTGGCCTGAAGAGAGTGAAAGTCTCAATTTTAGATGTTAAGGAAAATGGTAATGTTGTTACATTAAGTACAGAATGTCACATCCAGACTCAACAATAGTTACTTTGAATTAGGTTACAGTACATTTCAGAAAAGGTGATCTTAAGGATTTTTTTTTTTTTTAATTTTTCATTAACTTTCTGGGTGTTCTGGTCCCTGCCTCTCTCCCTATAAGAACAATTACTGGCTGAGTGCTGCTATGGCTGGTTTTTTAACCATAGACTGCATTTATACTGGATCTACTGATCACAGAAAACAAATGGAAATCACGGAATCACTCTTCTGAAACGGAATCTTAAAAAAAAATTTTTTAAAAGACCTCACGGAATCTGTCATTTTTAAAGGTTTATAACATTAAATTCGTTGATGTAATTGCGACAAACTGATGAACCTGAGGTGCGTTCAGCAAACGTTTTGTGACGTTAGCGAGCGCTTTGCCATTGAATGACCTGTTCGCCAAAAGCGTTAGCGTATGATTGCTAACGGAGCCGAACGGGTCTCGGAGGTGCCTCGCGGTGCGACTCTTCACGAAACAAATGTGGCGAATTTGTAGTCCGTGCCGTCGGAAGACTGCAAGGGCAACACTTCCAGCAGAAACGCCGTCAGTTACGGCTGTAAGTATGCGTGACTTTTCAGGTGCAGCTCATCTAAGAGCACAGAAACGGCAAATTTCTTCATAACTACTTCTTCTGTGACGTTTTATGGCGGTTGGCAGGCCGACAGGCGCATTACCGCCACCATCTGGACGGGAGTGTGGCTCGGCACTGAATCCAATAAAATATAAATCATAAAACTTTCCGTGGTTTGTACGGTTTCTCTTTTTAGCCATAAAAGGTGTGCAAGTGTCCTCCCATTGGTTGATATCCTGCTGAAGCAAAATAAACATGCCGAAATGGCCACAACGGAATTGAAACGGAATTTTCGGACTGGTCAAACGAAAAATCATTGGAGTGACTGAAATATAAGTCGGGAAAAGTATTGGAGTTTCTTCTCCTTCCATTTGTGGATGATTTTTTTTTTTCAGAATGACTGCACCACCAGTAGTTGTTGTTGTTGAAGTGCAGTCTGTGTTGTTTACAATCATTCATTTGGACAATAATTTTAGAATAAAAAAAACTTCAAATTTTAGTCTGATTTCATCATTCTACCTTTGAAATTCCTATCGTTTTGTGCTTTACGCTGTAACACTTTCTTACAAATGCTATTGCTTAAAGTGTGTGCGCTTCAAAGAAATTCAGCTTTGCTGCACTGAGTTTGAGACTAAGTAAGTCAGCCTCCATTAATGCCCGTGTTGTGTTGTGTGGCGTTTTCCTTCCAGATTATGGGCATCGTGTTCGCCTGCATGTTGATGAGAGGCATCCGCAGTGGCTACGAGGTCATGTGACTCTCTCTCACACCCGAGTGACAGCTGCTCGTTCGGGGCACATCTGTTTGGAGATTCATTTCAAAGCGTCAATATTTCCACCTGAAACTTTAGTTATAATGCACAGAACAATGTTTTCCTTTATATTAATATTTCATAGGTGAGCAGTGCCATTCTTTAGATGCCGATTCTGGTTTGGAAGACAAAACTACTTTTAGTTTGTCAGGGATTTTTTTTTTTTTGTCTTATCTTATTGGTTCTGAGGAATTCTAACATCTTTTACTTTCCTTGTACTGTTGTAGACTTTGAATCTATTTGACGTGAATTTTTATCTTGTTGGTACCCAGTTTCTATTTTTATGAATAAAGACCATTTAATTTACATTTGACTTTGAAATTTAAATGCAAACAATGAAAAACAAATGTTAGCTTTATTTCAGATAAAGGTATTTATTTCAGACAGTCCCACATTATTGGCACAGCAATACAATATTCAAAACTTGTGTAAAAAAAAAAAAAAAGCACAGGCAGTAAACCAGCTTACCTTTCCCTCTTTGTACTGACACTCTGGCTAAACAAACAAATAAATTGTCCAAAGGTGTGGTCTGACTAGTACAAGAGGATGTGCCAGTTTAGCAAGTAATCAGATAAGTAAAGTGCCTCCCATGATGTACAACAATAAATTCAGCTTCTCCGATGAGCATGAATGTCTTCAGTTAATAGCTGGATAATCTTTTCTTTTTTTTTTTAATGTCTATTGCTACTCAATCAACTGACTTTTGACAGTTTATGATTTTGACAATTATTTCCTTCTCTCAAGGCTGTAACCATAAAGGTTTTGTTGTACGTGTTCTCTCTCTCTGTCTCTGTTGCAATGACCACAATAACTGACAGTGAACAAGAGCCGAGCAAAAGTCACAAAGTGACTTAACAAAATTCAGTGCACGTTTGTTGATGACGTGGCAAACAACACGTCCCCACAATAACCACCTAACATCGACATTTTAAAGAATGGAATGTAACTCTTGCTGCTTCACCAACATATAAACTGGCCATAAAGTACTATGGAAGCTTCAACGAACACGCCGCTCGTTTTGTGTTTAATCTTTGAGCCTTAAAGTTGGACTGAGACGGAGCAACAGCTGCGAGCTGCATTACTGCCTCAGCATCATTCAGTCTTTTATGAGGTGCTATTATACATTTCCTCAAACAATCCACTAAGCAAACTTATTTTTCATTTAAAAATACTTTTAAGTATGTCCATAATAATACGATATGTCGCATTTCACTCTTAACGTTCTGCCACCTGGGTATCTACTGGTTGGTGGTACCCTGGTAAATCAGACCCAAAATTCACTTTGAGAATAATTTCTCAATTTAGAACTGAGAATCAGTCTGGCTGTGCCAGGCTAGGGTGGTTATTTATTTTGTCACTTCCTCTGAATGTCGTTTTCCTACAAGAGTTCATTGCAGACACCAAAAATTTTAACTGCCAGACGAGATGATTCTAAAGTTTCCAGAACAGACGATGTAGAACGTCTTACTCTGGACCTGCCATGAGTACAAAAATGAAGAGAAAAAAAAAAATCTTGCCTCGAGCAGCTTTCATTTTTTTTTTTTTTTTTCTTGGCAGAAAGTAGTAGTTGACACTCTCTGGAGGTTGTGTTGCCCCTTACATGAAAAACAACAGAAGCACTTCACTCCTCACTCAGCGACGGCTGAGGCGGTTTGGGTAGTTGACAGAAAGCAAGGCGATGTTGTGCAAAAGAAGCGACACCTCAGATTCTGCAAAAAGTAAAATTGTGATAATGACAAACGGTGTTCCTACAGCTAAAGGCAAGATAGATTTAAGACTTTTTTAATGCCAGGAATGGCATCGGAATGAAATTTAAGACCAACATTACAATACCCAAAACTGAAGGAAATTTTATTTTTATTAAAATATATTTATTTTCCCAAATATATAGAACATGGTTACTGGTTTAAGCCACGCTGCAAAATCTTAGCCGAAAAGCTAATTTTCATTAAATTTACACGTCCCCATGTCATCGCGTAAATTACGTCCAGCTCGTTGAAAGTGTCTCTGCTCTGAGCGTTCCGGCAACATGGAAAAAAAAAAAGATTTCTTGGTTCGGCTGTATTGCTTTGGGTAGTGTTACGAGAGGCTTTCACTGAATTATTAAAAAAAAAATAAAAAATTGCCATTTATTTTGATATTTTTAATTGCCGTGTCAGAAGAAATAATGAATGAAATCCTGTCTTGGCATTTTTAAGACTTTTGAAAGACTGATTTAAGACATTTTAATACCAATTAAGGCCTTATTTTTAGATTAACAAATTCAAAGCCTTTTAAGACGTTTTAAAGATCCCATGACATGATGCTTTTTGTAGGCTTTTATATAGGCCTAAGTGGTCCCTAATACTGTATCTGAGGTCTCTTTACCCAAATTCGACTTTGGTGCAGAATTGCAGCCCCTACGAGCCAGTCCACAATGAGTTTTCTTTAGAATGACCCATTTTGGTTCTGCAGCTAATGAGGGCGGGGTTGAGTGACTTGACTTGACGGGGAAAACATGAATGAGACTAGGCATTTAGGGAGAGTTGACAGGCCAATTAATAATCTCATCAGCAAAACGCTAGAACTACTGCGGGCCCTGTCACACAGTGATGTTTTGCAGAAAGTATGCTCACTTATGTGATTTTTTCCCCACGGAGAATGAAAACGGCGGAGCATTTCACTCCCATTCAGAAGCGTGGCGAACCAGACTCCAGCCACACCAGATGTAAATAGACGATTCTGTGCCAAATGTCTGTGGAGATGACAGCAGGTGGTTTTTTTTGGACTTTAACCGGACCCCTCTCACGTTGCGGCCAACGTGAAAATGCGCTGTCGCCGCTCTCGGCGCTGTGTGCACTCGAAGAAGGTCCGTCACGGAGGAGGCGAGCGGCGACCGGCGGTGCATTCACTGCAGCTCAGGCTCCCGTT
>OMMV01212896.1:0-10468 GCA_900302635.1 Chatrabus melanurus | reverse complement strand
CCATAGAAACAAAACAATCCTTTTTTAAATTACTTAGTCAATATACAATAACTTTCATATGAGCTAAACATCAAGTGTCTATCATAAGTAGTTCCTGAGATATTCAAAAACAATGTTTCCCTAGCAACCATTGTTTACCCAAGCAAATTAACGTATCATCAAAGCCCTTCCAAAGAACTTTCGTATGAGCCAAACAAGTGTCTTTCATATGTAATTCCTGAGATATTCAAGAAAGAATTTTCCCTAGCAACCATGGTTACCATAGCAACCAAGTTAACATATCATGAAAGCCCTTCCAAAGAACTTTCATATGAGCCAAACATCAAATGTCTATCATAAGTAGTTCCTGAGAAATTCAAGAAAAAAATTTTCCCACGCAAACATTGTTACCACAGCAGAAGTCTGAATTCAGAAATCCAGGAAAATTAAAAAAAAAAAATTCCACAAACGTCGAACTAAGTTCAGGATACACCCAGAAGTATTCACTTGCCAAGTTTCATAAAGCTAGGCCAATGGGAACTTGGAAAAAAAGTTAGTGAGTTCTAATTGTTAACACCGGATGCCAGGATGGACATCATGACTATAATATCCCCCTTTCCGCTAACGCGGAGGAGGGGGATAAAAACCCACCCCATACAGTTGTCATGAAGGGGGAAACTAGCTATAGGGGTCAAACCTGTTTTTTTGTACCAGGCTGTGAACATGTTTATTTATGCTGTAAAGTTGTAAATCAAGGACTGGAGGTTGGGGCTTGTATGCTATGCTAATAGGGCGAAAACTACTTCCGCTCCAGGCTTCTTCTACTATGTTTTCTGGAACCATAATGTACCACTGCCCCACTGGTGACACAGGACTGAAAACGCAACCATGGTTACCATAGGCACACAGCCACACAATTGTCTCTACATGTCAGTCAAGACGACGCCAATGTTCAGCAGCGTTCAGCATTGTTCAGTGTTCCGGCTGAGTGTCGCGCCATGAGCTCCAACTCTTACCACATGGTTGCGTTTCGGGAGACATGACCACCGGATCACATGCGATCATGGACATTGACTTCTCCTATCTGTGCATGTTTGACAATTTTACTGTTGTGCATTATCTTATTCATTTGTTGTCATTGGTAGTATGGCCATAGCACATGGTCGCCCCTCTGAGTCTGGTCTGCTTGAGGTTTCTTCCTAAAACATCCAGGGAGTTTTTCCTTACCACTGTTGCCATTGTGCTTGCTCAGGGGGTGGGTAAGGTTAGACCTTACCCTTGTAAAGCGCCTTGGGGCGACTATGTTGTGATTTGGTGCTATATAAATAAATTGAATTGAATTGAACTAAAAACTATCCTTTGATGGTAGAAAAAGGACGGATTAACAGAAACATTTCGGTTCGGAGATGGCACCACCATTGGAGCTGAATTTTTCACAGATCCCGACAGCATGATTTAAAATGTGGTCACGGTTTGTGTGTGATAGGATGAATTATTTCTTCAGTTGGATGAAGCTCAACTGCCATAAAGAGAAGGTCAAGAAGCTGGTGCAGAAATATTGCCCTTTAAAGATTATGCCTCAGCATTAAATCACTGAGTGAATTACGCCCTCTTTTTAATCTACACAGTGTCATCATTGTAAAACCTTAAATATGACTGCAGTGTCTATATGCATCAATCAATCAATATGATGCATTACTTTTCACTGGCGTGCTTCAAAATGTTATGAGGTCAAGTCCCAGTGCTTTCGATTCAGGGAAGTCCATTTACTACCATATTCTTGTTGAGGAGCTCTGTTAAAAGGTTTTGGATTTCTAATCCCTCCTGGGCTTGTGGCCTTTTGCATGAGGAAGAGCCTCGCTGTCTATGTGAAGGTCTGCTGTCTTTGAGGAGGCTGATTCCGATGAGCTTCATTGCTGCTGCGTGGATGGAGTTTATCCCTTAATAAAAGGATTCATTGAAGCAGGGGTCACCAACCCTGTTCCTGGGGATCACCTGCCCTTCATGTTTTCCGTGTGTACCTGTTGCAGAGCAGGTATCTCAGTGGGTAAGGAGTTGGGCTACCAATATATAGACCTGTGTTTGATTCCCGGTCACATTACCTTGGACAAGACACTTCATCTGCATTGTCTTAGTCCGCCCAGCTGTATGTGGGTACCAGCCTTGGCTGACGGGAAGTAATCTGCATCAGACTGGTGTCCCCTCCAGGGGGAGTCGTAGACTCTCATCTACTTCACGCTATGGAATCCAGAGATAACCATTGGCTTATAAGGTACTTATTTCTTCAGTTGCAACCACAGCTGATTAGTCAAGTCTGGTGTTTCCTAGCTCTTGTTTCACTGAGCACACCTGACTTGGTTAATTAGGCAGGGAAAGTTGGAAAACATGCAGGGCAGATGATCTCCAGGAGAAGGGTTGGTGACCTCTGCATATAGCCCTGCTTGAGATTTAGAAGATGAGAGGAAAAGGCCATGCAGGCAAAGATTTTGGTTCTCATGTCTTTTTCTTGGATAAAAGTTGCTCTCTGTAAAAATCATGCCTGAAAAACTCAAGAGTTATATTGTGGTTGGTCTGAAAAGGATGGCCGCATTCATGGTCCTGAATTCACTTTGGTAGCAATGAGGACAGGAGTTCTTTGAAAGCTGATAGTATTTGGTAGGGCTGAAATAGTAAACATAATTAATTATATTGATAATATAATTTACAAATGTTTTAAGGGTCAAATAGTCTTTTGACCACATGGGACTGATTTTACAGTCAGACAGTGCTGCTGCATTTCAAGCAGAGAAAAACTAGCCAAAGTACAGTCCATCTAAAAGAAAATGTAGGAAGTGAAATGGTGTACATATTGTATAGTCATCTGTGGAAGGATTTTACAACGCTACAAACTAAAAATGTGGTCATGTTGGAGCAATGGAAAAGAAAACACTCAGGCATTGAGGGACTGGAAGCAGTGAAAAGTGAGTGTGGTTCAGACAGAGCTAACTCACTAAAGTTGTGCCGGGCAGTGAGCTAAGATAATGGTTAAAAATGGACCTTCTTGGTCCATCAATCTTGGACATTCTAAGAGAGTAATCTTATAGAGGTGTAGAGGCCCCTCAGACCCGTGCTTATATGCCCGCAGACCGTAGTGTGAAGTGGATGAGAGTCCATAATGTCACTTGAATGAGACGCCAGTCCATCGCAGGTTAAGGCGCAGTCACACTGTGACATTTACCCCAGCGACTGGTGAACGAGGTGAAAGAGAGAGAAAAGTGGCCACACGTCAGCGCAAATCACGTTCCAGGAGTTTGGTGGTGAATCTCAAATGCAGCGCGGCATTCCACACCGTGAGTCCAGCTGAGGCTGGCCTTAGCCAGCTTTCCATTAGAATAAGCGGGACCTTTGCCAACGTGGCAACGTGCGGGAGAGGGGTTCAACACACCACTGTCCAGTGATTCTGAGCAGGCAGGGAGAAGCAGTACCCAGCATAGACGACCGCACCAGTATCTTAGGCTACCGGATGCCAACGAAGGCTACTTTGGTCGTAACGGAGATTAACTTTTTCTACCAGTCTCCAGTGAAGCCACAGGTACGTCAGCAATCGCTGATATATTTTAAACATGTTGGAGGTGGGCACCGTTCATCAGCAAACATCCAGCACAGGCTACCGGGGGATACTGATCACCAATGAATGCAATTTTGTTGGCCCAAATGCCTAGGTGTGACCGCGCCTTTACCAGTCAACGCTGGTACCCATTACATCTGAGTGGACTGGGATGATGCAGAGGCAGTTTTGTTTGTTTGTTTTTTTCAAATACAGAGAGGTAACCTAAACCAGACACACCTGGAATTGAACCCCAATCTGTAGTCTGGTAGTTCAACTACTATGTCATTTAGCCACTCGCTCTACATGATGTGTTGAGATATCATCAGATTGTTAGAGCTGTGTTCAACATGGAGTGTGCTTTTATGTGAAAACTCTACCAAGCCCAGTGTAACCTAGCAGTTAGCCTAACACTTATTCTCTGCACAGCAGTAACGTGTCGTTCATGAACAAACAAATCTTAAAGATTGACTCTTGAAATGAATCCAAGATCCAGAAGAGTCTTCTGTGTCAATGAGTCTTTTGCCTTCCAGTTTTCTTTTTAAATATTAAACTGCTGTGGTAACGAAACTAGAAGAAGCTTCCTAGCCAGAGTCACAACGTCACCGCCGTGTCTTCAGTGGCAGTTGAGAGCTGAGCATACTGGATTTTGTACTGAGACCCTTATTTATGTTTCAGTTTATCTAATGTAGCTGATTATTTCGAAATGATTGATTTTATTTTTATACTATAAGAACATATACTATACTATACAAAAAGAAAGAAAATAGTTTTGTACTTAAAAAGAGGGTAGAACAATTTTATGTGAGTTTAGTGGTTGTCAGATGAAATTGTAGTGAAAGACTGAAATCAAATAACTAAAATGTGAGAGAGGGTTATATATTCTGACCTTATCTTTTTGATTACTATGTAAAAAAAAAAATTCTTTAACATGTAAATCAGTAAGGGTTACATGTATTTTGAAAAAATGGTTTTATTACATCCGCCAAGGAGGTAATGTTTTCATTGGTGTTTGTGTGTTTGCTTGTCTGTTAACAGGATAACTCAAAACGTAATGAATGGATTTCAATTAAATTTGTTGAGCAGATAAATAATGTTCTGGGAAATAAGTGATACTTTTTTTTTTTGAGGTGATCCAGAATATATTCCAAGATCCAGAAGAATGTTTGGGACATAGCAACATTTAACTTAAAAAGTTGTGAGAGGATATTGATGAAATTTGGTGAGCAGATGGGTAATGTTGTAAAAATGGGGGATTTAAAAAAAATTGACCTAGAACATATTTTGGATCCAAAATCCAAAAGCTTTTAGCATTCAGGAACATTTAATTCAAAAATTTATTCATGAACTTCGATAACATTTTGTGAGCAGATGAATAATGTCCTAGGAAATAATTTATGTAATTTTTGAGTCGATCCGGAATGTATTCTGGATGCGGGAATATGTGGCCTTGGTGGAGGTATGCGCTCTTTGAGTGCCTTCTAGTTTTCTTATATTTATTGTTAGCTAGTACATCGTTAATACTAACTCGAGGCAATAAGGCAAAGGTGAAATACTTGAGCAGCAAATTAACTGTTGCATTAATCACCCAATTAGTCAGTTAATCATTGCCCTATCAGGAGATTACTCAGTTATCAAAATAATCATGGGTTACAGCCCTAGTGTTTGGCTGCTGTAGTGAGGTAATTGCTAGAGCAGAATAAGAATTTGCTAATAAGGCAGGGAACAACTGAAAGTAAAATTAACTATTCTTTAAGATGCCACCCTGCATTTACAATATAGAAGAAAAGCAATGGAACTGATCTAGCCACGCTATCATCACATTGATGTGCCACACTCAGCAACCAATCAGTGGCCATTTTGGTGGTTGTATACAATCCCAAATATGCCCAATGCAACGGCGTGATCAGTTTCAGAGAGGAAAATTTTCTCGATCAATCGTAAACTAGGAAAAATGTAATTTGAGTATTAGGAAGTGTGCTTTGTAGGCAACTATCATGACTTGCATTTTGTTTTTATTTGTCTTGGTCCTTTGCCTTGTCCAGGAAGCTCACAGAGAGGCCTGCCATCATATTGTGGTTTCGACATAAATAAGCATAATAACACTTTGGCATTTTCAATGTTATTGGTCAAACTTTACTGTTAAAAAAAAGTTGAGAAAATGTAAAATCTCAAGGCAACCAACTGGAATAAAATTTTTTGAGTTTATTTAATTTAAAAACATTAGTTAGACGTTATGTTTGTAGATGGAAGAAGAAGAAGTAAGTCCTATATAGCCCCTGTGGCCCATTTGTCCCAGTGCTTATCAACAAATTCCGTAGCGTGAAGCAGATGGGACATTACTCCATTGCACATTACTTCCCGGTTACTGGCGCCCATTTACAGCTGTGGATTGGGACAATGCAGATGAAGTGTCACATCCAAGGACACAAACAGGTAGTGTGACGGGGAATCGAACCCAGGTCTACACATTGGCATCTCAACTCCTTATCCCACTGAGGAACCTGCTCTACTTTACAGGTGGACTAAACTCAAAAACGTTTAGGCAGTCAGTTTTTCCATTTTATCAATTTTTTTTTTTTTTTTACTACAGCATAGACGCATGCTCATTGAAAAATAACTGGCGTAAAAAGGCGCAGTGGGTTTTTGTTTTCCACCAGCCTGCAGGTGCTGTGGTGTGTGATAAGAATGTGTACTGAAAGCAGGATTTTCATTTTGTTCACTGTCCCAGTCAAAGTGTGCAGAAAATACACACTGTGAGAGCAGGGAACGTCTTGCTCTGGTGCATTAAAGTGGCCAATTTGGAGGTAAAAAGAAACAGACTAGAAACCTCCACAGTTCAACAGCAGGTTTCACTTCTCCTGTTAAGTTATACAAACACCAACATGTGAATATGGCCTGCTTTATTTTCTTTTGATTAAACAGGCATTTAGGGCATGTGCAGTGAAGGTTTAGCCTTTATAATGCCTTTATTATCCTGGCCTGCATTGGGGGGAGGGAATCCAGGACACAGGTCTGTTACAGCAGCAGGAAAACGGGGGGCCTGGGCTTTGTGGAGGTGCCGTGACCAGTGCAAGCAGTGCTGAGACAAGTTGGTATTTTCCTGCTACTGAAAGCACTGAATGCACATCTGTTTGGTATTTCTGTGCCAACACAAAGAACATGTGGGAGAGTTGAGAGGAGAGGCACAGACGGAATTTATTTCAAAGGAGGCAGCATAAAATGAGTTTTCAGTATTTTGGGAGAAATTGGGTCTTGGGGCAGTTTCACACCTGAAAGTTTGAGCCAAGGTTTGCACCAAGTATTTTATATCCTGTTGTCCTCTACACAGTTCATTTTACAGTATTAAAGGCATGGAACAGGCAATGCATACCCTGCATGTGCACATAAAACTGCACTGTAAGAGTATGATAGCCATTTCAGGATATAGGACGAGTGGCAGGAATGAGACCAATCAGACAAACATTGTTAATGTAGCCCAACTGGTTGTAGATGTGTTTTTCAGACTACAATGATGTCAATTCATGATTCTTTAATGATGTCATCATGATGTTACATATACCACATAATGACTACGGTAATGATTATCTGATCGATATAGGCTTTGGATCACCTCTCTAGCCCTATTAGTTTCGGAGATATCCTGGAAAAGCTGTTTTTGGACAATTTTGACATGATGTCATGATGTTTTTGTGATGTCATCATGACATCACTTATACCACATAATGACAAATGATTAGCTGATCAATATAAACCTTGGATTATCTCTCTAGCTCGATTATGGAGATATCCTTCAAGATGTGTTTTTCTGACTGTAGTTTTAACAACCCTGGCCTTTGACCGATCTGCTCTAAAATTTAATCATCTAGAGACACTCACCAAAGGAATCATCCTCCCAAATTTGGTGAAAATCTGCCAACCCATTTCCTTGTTACTTTGTACAGACAGGCACACGTGAGCGATTGCCATACCCTGCTGCATATCTGGCGAGCAGCATAATTCCTTAAACATTATTTGGAGTGGTACCAATTACACTCAAAGCATAGTGTTAAATCTACTCTTTGTGAGTATTAAATTAGCACTAATAGTTGATCAACACTAAGAAAGTTGATTTAACATTGCAATATGATGTAGGGAAAAGGCATGTATTTTGTGCACAAACTGTTTATACAGGTGGCCCCAGGTGTTTGGGCGCTCCCACATGGTCATTGTATGGATGACCAAACAGTCTGCACTGGTCCAAGTTCCGTGCTATTAAAATAGGGCTCGGAATTAGACTGTCTGGATTTGCGATTGTCCTGGATCAAGACTAAGACCTAGGCTTTCAATGGCTTTCTGGACTCGGCCACCAGAAGTGTATTTGTATCTATCTCTGGGTTCTCGGCTTCTGATATCGGGAGATGCCTGGGAAAAGCTTATGGAGTCATGAGGTTGCTGGACAGAGGTGTTTGGCGATTCCAATATCTTTGCAGGAGAATGTAGGTTCAAGTCTTTAGGGTCCTGGGGCTTCCTGTATTACTGTATGGTTGTGAGACTTGGATGCTAACCAGCGACCTAAGGCGATGACTGGATGTCTCAGTGTTGAGGACCCCAGCAGCTTGAAGTGCCAAGGCAATGCATTTCAACTGGCTACAGCAGATAGATAACTACTTTCCAAGAGGTGGGGATGGATCAGTTGTCTGCCTGGGTGGTTGCCATTCAGGGCCTGGGGCGGTTCCGTGGTGTGGTGGATGTGGCAACACGTGGCACCAGCACATGCTCCCAGACCTGACTTGAAAAAAAGGGCTGGGTATAAGGCAGGAGTCAGATAGGGGAACAGGATAGGAAGAAGCGCAACAGGAAGCATTGTTTTTGTTTGGTTATTTTTTAATAACTATTTCATTTACTTTTCTCTTTTCCTTGTGACATACTTAACTCTTTCTGTTCTACCTTTTCTTCCCCTCTGTCAGGTCTTTACAAAAAAAATTCTCCACATGCTTTCAATTTCAAACGAGGGAGCTTGCAAGGGCAAGTTATCCTGTCGCTATGGAATTTTCCACTCTTGCCTCCAATCTAAGACCAGAAGCAATTAAGACAAAAAAAGAGTGGGGTGTATTATTAGACTGGAAAATCAGGGCTGTTTGTTCAGGATAGTGTTCAGTGGACAGTGTGAGTGAGAATGGCACAATGGAACGATAACGATGAGAAGGTGACAGAGGGATAAACAGTGCAGTCCTCACTGTTTCATTACCTTCCTATCTCATGAGAAAGCAAGAAAAGTTACTTTCACACACACTGTTGTCAGCAAATGGTCTTGTTGTTGAGTGGGAGCCTGGCATGTGTGAAGCGTGCACATGCAAAGTAGAATACAGGAAAAGTTGAAGCAGTTATCCTCAGCAGGCCCTGGTAAGATTTTGAGATCAGCATATTAGCACACTGTGCGGGGCAGAAGAATGAAGCGATAATAAGTACTATAAACTATACCGCAACCGCTGCATTAACGAATAGCATTCTTCTTGTTGTTTAATTAATTTACCATTTAGCAGAAGAGCTAAAAATGTGTTGTGAACAGAGAAAGTTGAAATTAGAGGTTACATGAATCCCGTTGTATTTTATGTGCAGCCTTAGCCAACTTTTCCTGTGACAGACTAAAGGCGCAATCTCGCCTACACGTTCGGGCCAACTTAGACGAGCATATTTGCAAACATCGGTGTCCGCTGGCCTCCGCTAGCCTCCGCTGACCTCAGTCCGCCTCTGCCGGTCTACGCTGATGAACGTCAACCACGTCCAAAAATTTTCAACGTTTAAAATTTCTTTGCGTTTGCAGACGTACCTCTGGCTACATTGGGGACCATTAGAGAAAGTTAATCTCTCCTACGACCAAGTGCCCTACACTAGCCTATGCTAGCCGCCGCTAGCCTAAGTTACTGGTGCGATCATCTACGCTGGCTAACGTTTGGGTGCTGCTTCGCCCTGCCTGCTCAGAATCACTGGACAGTGGTGTGCCAGCCCCCTGTCCCGCACGTTGACAAAAGTCCCGCTTGTTCGAATGTCGCGGTGGCTAACGCCCGCCTCCACTAGCACCACGTTGTGAAACGCCAAGCTGCATTAGAGGTTCACTACCAAACTCCAGTAACGTGATTTTTGCTGTCTTTGGCCAATTTTCTCGACTTTGCCCTGTTTTCACCAAACACTGGGGTAAACATTATAGTGAGGTTGCACCTTTAGCAGCAGTAATATGAGGAACAAGGATCACATACCTGATGTGACTGTTAGAGTCAGTGTGAAATTATAGAATGGTTATCATGGCTACGTGAGAACAGGGCACTCGGAGACTACATGCGTTCACATATAGACATTGTATTGTGAAGGAATGTCAATTATGACACTATGGCCATGTGTTGTTTTTCCCTGAGAATGATCCAGCACACAGAAGCCTCAGTGAGGACCCCAGTAACTGGACAAGGTCAACAGGACACCCAGGTATCACCTGCCTGAAGCCGATATATCGCTACTTTTCAGAGGTGGGGATGGACAGGTGGTCTGCCTGAGTGGTTGCCAATCAGGACTGGTTCCACAGGGTGATGATGTGGACACATGTACCAGCGAATGCTCCTCTTGCATCCTGCTACTAAGTGCTGGACTGTCTCCGGGGCACATTTGCACAGCCTGCAACTTGGGTCCTGGTGGCTGTGGTAGACTCCTGCCTCTATGGATCTGGTGCTGAGTGCCTGTTCAGTGCCATGATCAGAGCCTCTGTGCTGTCCTTCAGCCCGGCCTTTTCTAGCCACTGGTAGGATTTCTTGATGTCAGCCACTTCCTCTATCTGTCGATAGTACATCCCATGAAGGGGCTTGGTCTTCCATGATACTTCCTCCTCCTGTTCTCCTGTTTCTTATCACCATCTGTCTTCAGCTGCCTGAG
>OMMV01212827.1:0-10042 GCA_900302635.1 Chatrabus melanurus | reverse complement strand
TTTATTTTGATACCCCTGGTTCCAGTGTCCATTTGTTTTGCTTTCTTCCTGTGTGTTCCTCCCAGCTGTGTGTCATTGTGTTAATTATCTCCTTGTGTATTTAAACCCCAGTGTCCCTCAGTCCCGTGCTCGATTGTTGTGTTTTCAAACCGCTTTCTGTGCCCCACTCCTAGTGATTTCTCAGAGTATTTCCCAGTGTTTTCTTAGTGTTTCATTCCTGGTAACAGACCCCTTTTTGTACCTCTCTGGATTTCGAGTTTGTCTTTTCCCTCACGGACACTGTCGCCTCATTGGACTGACTACCTGTGTACCGACCTCGGCCTGCTTCCCGGTAACGCTTAATAAAACTGTGGTTTTTTTACCTCAACCATCTCTGATCTCTGCGTCGGGGTATCACACTCACGTCGTTCCTTGACAAGCTCGACCAATAAATTTGTGTATTGGACTCAATGCATTCAATTTTATTTGAAAGACGTGCAGGGGAGAATAAGGACATTTTCTCTGATTTTTATCAGGCTACGGCAGGTTTCATCTGTGGTCGATGTACTGATCAATACATCCCAATGAATGCATTATGCCAGCTTACATTGTTGCACATTTTAAAAAGTAAATGTCACACAAAAGTCCCGTCAATGTCCCCATTATAACGTTATGTGTGGCCAAAATGTGACATTCTAAAGACATCTTTGAAATATCTAATGAAAACATTATCCGGAGGACCAAATGGGAACGCTCCCAGAGGGTCCGATTTACATCTCATTCAGAAAGTCACACAAGGACCAAACAAGAACTTGATACGGATGTCAATAACGTCCCGGAAACGTCCGACAGAGAACGTTGTGGTGGGGTCCAATCAGGGACGTTACAAATGTCCTATCAACATCCAGGGGACATTCCCTGTTTGCATGGGATATATGAATATGTCTTGGACTTTATTTCCATCAATCATTAAAAACAGTATGGTGCTGTATGGTAAGTCTGTCTGGAGTAGGTAGTTCTCAAAAACTGAGCAACTGTGCAAAAAGGAAACTACTGAATGAAGCCACCAAGATTCCCAAAACAACTCTGAAAGAGTTATAGGCGTCTGTGGCTGTGATTGGAGAAACTGTGCATAATGCAGTCTTTGTCTGTTGCACCACCAGTCACAGCTTCATGGTGGAGTGAGACAGAAAAGGATGTTCATACAGTAAAACAAATCAAATCCAGGTTTCAGTCTCCTATATGCCTTCTGGCAAACTGTATCTGAAATTTCATGTATTTTTTAAAGAAAATCCTGACAAAGCAGCAAAGTGTTTGAGGTCTGACTGCTCTGTGGGAAATCGTGAGAATTTGCAGAATCCTCACTAAATTGTGGGACATCAAAGCTGGCCTATACTCAGCTACAGTGAGAGCTGTGTGACATGAAGGCAGTGTGATGTCTTCCCAGTGAGTTCTGGGGTTCATCCGATTTGTCAGTGAGGAACAGTTCACTGACCTTGAATTTGCAGACAATGCTGTAGTCATTGTGAAATTAACGGATGAGCAGGTTGCAGCACTCAATAAACTGATTGAGGAATCAGAGTGTCTGAGTTTGAGATGGTCTTGGCACAAGAAACCCAGGCTTTCAGTGACTCCCTGGACTCAGCCATCAGCAGTGTGTCTGTATGTGGTGAGAGTGTCGGACCTGTTGAGAAATTCTTTCACCTCAACAATGACATTCACATCTTTGGGAGCTTTGCTTATGAGGTGGAGACAGATCTTGGAAGAGCTTATACAGCTGTGCGGTCATTGGACAGAGTTGTTTTGTGATGCCTATCTTTGCAGGAGAATGAAGGTCCAAGTCTTACAGTGGTGGTACATCTGGTCTGACTATATGATTGCGGGTCCTGGGGTTGTTTTTTAGAAAACTCTCAGAGAGACCCTAAGTTAGTCTGAAATTTCAAGCAAGAACTCCCAACTTAGAAATGATTCAGGAAATGTCTCAGAGCAAGGAAGGGACAGAAACCTTTATCTTAATGAGGGGGTGTGGTTGACCTCGTTGCTCAGTAGAAGGTTGCATTATTTTAAAAGAAAATGCACTCAGTGTTAATGGGCATATAATGGACAGTGAAATCGATTGGTCTCATCATAGAATTTAGACTCCATTAAGACATGGTGTAATTTATGAATACTATTTTATGTCATCACATTATGCCTTGAATAAATTGTAAGTTATTCTTTCAAATCGACAAAGTGTTTGGAAACAGGCCTACTTGCTATTCACATGCTGATAGTTGTTTTATTATTATTTTCTATCAAAGGCAGAACAAGTGGATCTGTGGGATAAAAGTTGGATGACCAATACAAAGACTGGAACTGATTAAACTGGAATGACTTTGTGTCAAACTAACAGTTACTTAGGGAGATTCAGATGTGGAATATCTCTTGCATTGCGAGGGAAAATCAGCTACAACATTTTGGCCATGCGGCGCATTTCTCTTGACATGATCCAGCGTGCAGGTGCCTCAGTTTTGAGGAGCCCAGCAACTGGAGAAGGCCAAGGGGACGTCCACGTTTCACCTGGCTGCAGTAGATAGATGGTTACTTTTGAGAGGTGGGGATGGACCGGTTGTCTGCCTGGCTGGCTGCCATCCAGGACTCAAGGCGGTTCCATAGTGTGGTGATGCGGTGACACCAGCGCATGCTCCCAGACCTGACTGGATTGATTCCAGGTCTGTGCTTCAAGCTACCTGTCTGTGTCCTTTCACAAGTCAGCTTATGTGCATTGTCCAATTCACCCAGCTGTAAATGCGTACTGGTCTTGGCTGGGGACGTAAGCTGTGATGGACTAGTGTCCCGTCTAGGGGGAGATGTCGATTCTCATCCTCTTCCTGCTATAGTGTCAAGCAATAAGTACCAGCCACATGTGCTTCAGTGCCTGTATAGGATTAAATTATTAATTTATATGAAATGAACTGCGTCACAATACAAAGTTGTGAAAGTGTAGTTATCGTTTGTGTAATTACTCGACTGATGAAAGGTTGCACCAAACCCGAGTCATCACTGCTGCATTCTTCCAGTCTTAGTGTTGTGATCACTTTAATTTCTGGGGTTAAGGTGTTATTGCGTAAAGTGGCCAATGTGAACGCATGTCTAATGAGATCGACATCAAACATTATCTCTGCACGATCTGATCTGCAGCGTTTCATTAACTCGCTGTCATTCAGTGTTTGGCAAATATTTCTCCCTCCCCTTTGTCTTTCCACTGTCTTCTTATCTGCTTAAGAAACTCTTAAGCCTCTTAAAAGTGTTCCTCTCTCCTCCAAACAGTTTTTCACCTTAGGACCTTTTTTAAGGTAACAGATGCTTTGTGAACCAGGATCTAGTCTTAACTGTATGGGGAAATTTTTTAAAAATGTCATAATTCTAAGAATTTTCCTTCGGCTTTCATCTTTACAAGGAAATCTATGTATGAGGAAGTTTTGTAAATATGGCCACTGGAGGCTAACCGGTAAAAACCTGTCCCGGGAATCCACGGGTGGTGATGGAATGACTTGTGTCAAAGTCAAGGGACTGATGAGGCATGCTACGAGAGTACTTCAAAAGTTCTCGGTATCACGCGGAAACAAAATTATCTGGAGGCTCAAGACGTGACCTTCCGCAAAGGCATAGTGAAGCTTGAACATCGGTGGACCAAGTGCATTGAAGTTAAGGGAGACTATCTATATAACTAAAGGAACCAGGTTTCTCTCTGCCGCTATACTTTTCACCACGTGAATACCTACGGTTCTATAATTGCACAGACTGATAGTTGACATACATGCGATGTGTCAGAGGACATTTTCAGCCGCGATTAACAGCCCACTAATTACTTAATTACACATTTCTTTTTTTCACATGCTAAAAGTGACCGCTGCAATCTTGGATTAACGTCATTTCCGCCGACTGGTACACATTCCTCACTTTCTAGGACGTCATTAGATACACGTCACCTCTCCGCATTGATCGCTATGAAATCCATCAATATCCACCATAAAATCAGGCCATCTGCGCTCCATTTGTCAACAGACAGCTTCAAAAGACTCCAACCATCAACTATACAGGTATTTATGGTGTTCTTTCACACAGAGGAAGGCATGATTTCAGATGTTTACCTGCTGGGGCATAGTTTTGCATCAGGACTCGCTGAGCATCTTAAAGGCCTACATGTTGTCAATCCCAGGGATGTATCTCTTGAGCTCAAACTATCAAACTTGGTCAAGAAGCCATGCGTTAGCATGGGCTTATGGTCTAGTGTAGAAAAATAATGCAAGAACAATCTTTTTCCTGTGACGTTGTCTGGGTGAGGCCGGAGGGTGAAGAACCTTTTCTATTTCCTTCATGTGGTAACGTCACTCATGACACTGTGGTCATGTGGCACCTTTTCCTGAGTATGATCCAGGTGCCTGAGTGCTAAGGATCCCAATGACTGGATGAGGCCATCCCAATACTAATACATGGCTGTGGAGGACAGGTAGCTGTTTTTAAGAGATAAGGATGGGCAGGTGTGCTGCTGAGTGGTTGCCAGAAAGGACTCATGGTGGTTTTGTCAAGTTACCGATTGTCAACATGCAGCGCCAATGCATGCTCCTCTTCCTGATCTGACTTGACTTAATGTTAATTTCCTGTTTCCAACTGTATGCCTCGTTTTCTTTCTCTTGATGTTGACAGTGGGCTGCAGTATCAGCTCTAATTCTATATTTCCTTGTCACTAGGTAGCAATGTCAACCCACGCTATGCACAGGTATTTTGGAACTGATAGCAAACAATCCTACTTTTGCCTTACATTTTATTGAGGTTGATACATAATATGCCTTTTATTGAATGATTTATGTATCAGCGCAGTATACATTTTTCATAAATCACAGTTTCTGGATTTTTTTATGAATATTGTGTAATAAAATTGAACACAGACAAAATATGAGTTATTTTGTGATTTAGTTTATCATCCTGCATGAAGTTGGAACAGTATAAAATTCCTAACAGTAAGTTAACCAACCTTAAAAATGCAATTGAAGAAATGAACTGGAATGAACATCTAGCAAAGAAACCTTTGGATGATACTTTCAATTAATTTATGGCTAAAGTCCAAACAACTTTAAACCATTTTATGAGAAAAGTAAAATGTTAATCTGGCCAAAGAAACTATTTACTATGGTTAAATTAATAAAGATCATGCTCTTAAAACAGCTCTCAGGAATAAAGTGGAACATGAAATGTATTTAATTACCGCACTAAGAAACAAGGTTGTAAAATAGCTTAGAAAGACAAAAGCAACATTTTTCATTAATGCTATTAGTGAAGCAAAGGGAAATACTAGGGAAATGTGGAAAAACCTAAAGAAACTAACCATAAAATCTAATTTATGAATAAAATTCTAGAATTGAATATTGAATGACAGTCTATCCATCCACGTAAAGTGGCAATAGCATTTACTACTTACTTTGTTGGATCTATTTTTTTTTTTTAAATGACACAGCCACTCCTCTGAACAATCATGTTCCTATTCTGACTTTTAGAGAACTGACCAACTTCAAAGTATATAGAATTATTTCCTCTTTTAACTGTTCAAGGGCAAATTATGTATTTGGGACAGACTATGTATTTATTAAAACTCATAAGGAGGCACTGATTTTCACCGTTTCAAAAATTGCTAATTGGTCTTTGAATGAAGGAGTGTTTCCAAGTGCTAGGAAGACCACAATAATTACACCAGAGTTCAAATCAGGTGAACACATGGTTATCAGTAACTACCAATCAGTATTATGCAGATAGAATCAAACATTGCTGAAAAATGGATCTCGGAATATTTCAAAAACATCATTCAACTGAAACTGCAAATTGTTTTATTCTGAAAAATCTTAAGGCTAATAAACAAGGGAGCTGGTATAGGGGTTGACAACCTTGATTTAAGGACATCCATTGATACAGTCAACCATGACATTTTAAATGCAAAGTTATCAAAGTGTAAGTTTTTCATCTGTTATTAAAAGGATAAAATCATGTCTGACTGATAGAAAGCAGTGTGTTTGTACAGTTCATAATATTGCTCAAACAGTTCATTTTGCTGGTGTACCTCAAGGACCTACATTGGGCCCTTTGTTATTTAGCCTGTATATTAATGACGTATCAAAATTTTGTGCACCTACTGTGACTTGTCAGGTCTTGTCACGGTGCACTGTTGCACGTGCGCTTGCCACACGGTTCACGTTATTACCTTTTGTCTATGGTTTCTGCTTGTGTTCTTGTTTTATTTGTTGGATTCCTCCATGTCTTCAGATTTGTCTTCCGTGGTGTTCGTTCTTCTCCTTTTGTTTCACCCTCGTGTTACTCTGACATCCTCTCTCTGTCTGCCTTGTGTGTCTTCACTTCCTGTTCACTGGTCCCGGTTGTATGTGTTCTCTTGTCCTCTATTTGTGTCTTTGTTTCCAGACTCCCTCTGCTTCCCCCTAGTGTCCTATTGTGTATTACGGTTTAGTTTAGTTCCAAATGTCTATTTATGTTCTGTTTTATTTTTCAAGTATCCATTTAGTCTTGGATTTAGTTCTGTCTATTTAGTTTCAGATTATTCATCGTGTCTTATGTTGGTGTTTCTATGTTCTGTTTCATGTCTTTTGCCATTCCCTGTCTCCTGGCCTTGACATCTCTCTCTCTCTCTATTTGTGCTTCTGTTTCATTCCCGTTGCTCCAGGTGTTTTCAGTTTGGTAAACACTCAAAATGTCCATCATTTGCAATCACTGTTTGGATATATAAGGTCTTGTCTGTGCTCACTCGGGTGCTGGTTTATACGGGTTTGTTCCTGACTTGTGTGTTAACAGTTCTAATGATTTGCTGGCTCATCGTTGTGCGTGTGATTTTTCCAGTGGCCCTTTCCAGTTATATTCCATCTGTAACTCCCACTGGACTCACATGTTATATTTTGGACTCATATGGACACTTTCAACGTCTGATAGTAAATCTCTTTATTTTTGTACTTCAGTTCTCCCTGTTCCCTGCAATTGGGTTCATTTCAGCTCTTGCTGTGACAAGCATATGTTTGGCACTCCACTTGTTTGCACTTCGTGGGACAGCTGGGGGACGACGAGGAGGACAGCTAGGCTAAGGTAAGGCTAATTATTATGCTTTAAAAATATAAAATCAATTAAAAAATGTAAATACATTTTGTGAGGTAAATGTGCATGCATTTAGCTCATACTTGACGTTTTTTTCGTGTGTTTAGTGGTGACAAGAGGCAGTTTACTCTTGAGTCGTTTGTGCCTCGTACAATAACATTAATTATGATGCATTTTTAGACAGATGCGACTAATACTGCGGTGTAACATAGTCCAAAAAATATGTTGTGGTTTTTTTCTTTTTTTTTCTCAAAGTGTGCAAATAAAGATATAGAACCTGATGTTACTGTGGGAGGGAGAAGAGTATGAGTAGTGAATGAGTGGAACTATTTAGGCATAAACTCATAACTTCAAAACACAAGTAAAAAAAGTTGTGAACAGAATCAAATTTAATTTGAGAAACATTAGGAGCAACTTAACTGCAGAAGCTTTGAAATTATATATGCATGCCATGATTCTTTTTTACATAAACTTTAGTCTCACGAGTTGGACACAGACAGGTGTGACTTCACTGCAATCACTACAAAGACTTCATAAGCAGGCTTTGAAAACACTGGACAAAAAACATCTACTTCTACTTCATTTTTAAATTGGGGAAATATGATCAAATTTGCAGATTTTACTTGTGGATAAAAATTTTCCATGGCTTGCCCACCTACATTCAATGAGTTTCCATCAATCCATCTTCTATACCCGCTTAATACAATTAAGGGTAACGAGGAAGAGGGGGGGCGTGCTGGAGCCTATCCCAGCGGTCATTGGGCGAGAGGTGGGGTACACCCTGGACAGGTCGCCAGTCCATCACAGGGCCACATATAGACATTCAATGAGTTTAGTAAAGCAAATCAAAATCTTATCTACCAGAGCTACCAGAAGTACCTTTGCACAGTCAGCCTTTTCTTATCGACCATCACATTCCTGGAACAGAAATAAGGAACATTGCAATGATAAAGTCTTTCTGTAATTCTATAAAACAATGGTTACTGGACTTCAAACATGTTGTCGTCGTCTGGACTAGTGTATGTTATTGTTTTAGTAATTGTTGTTCTAATTTTTTGATGTGTATGTGGTCCTCTTAGCATTTGTATTTTTGCTTGTTATGCTTATGTTCCTATAAGTCATATGGTTATGTCATTGTTTTACTAATTGTTTGTATTTTTGTGTCTTCATGTGCTTATGTTTTTTGTATGATTTTTTTTTAACCATCAGTCTGCGAGGGACTACAGATAAAAACCAGCCTGCATGACTAAATCTGACATATTTACATGATGATTTAAGTGCTCATTTGCATTGTAAATTTTAAATAACTAAACATAAATACCCTGCGATGGACTGGCGGTCTGTCCAGTGTGTACCCTGCCTCTCACTCAGTGACCGCTGGGATAGGCTCCAGCGCCCCCCCCCCCCCTTAATTGAATAAGCGGGTATGGAAAATGAATAAATGAATGAATAAACATAAATATATCTAGAAAACCTTCCAAATATTGATTTGCTGCAGTTGTTGTAAGGTAAAATATCTATCTTGATCCCTTTTATTTCCTTCATCTTCCCTTTCCCTTCAGAGTTCCTGTGGATGAAATCAATAAAGCATCTTCGCTTTCCTCTGGATTCACCAGTCAGTAGGTTTTAATGGGAAAAACAGATGGTCGTCATGGTTTATACCCTCCTCATCACCTCCTACTGTTCTGTGTGGGACGTCTCAAACAGCAATGTTTTCCTCTCTCAAGCCCTCACTACGCAGTAAAACTCAACTCCCGTCTCGATTCAGATTAAAATTCTACCTTTTGTGTTTTACACTGTCATTAATAAATGTTCCTTTTTAAAATGAATTAATGGGCCTGACAGCATACATCATTGAAATTTAATTAAAAACTTGTCAATCCTACCTTGTGATAATTTTATAAAAAGGATATCATTTGGCATTTCACTCTTTCATTTGGAAATGACAGGCCGCCAATCATTTTTTTCAATAAAGCCAAATTCTGATAAATTCTCACCGGGGAGAAGAAAAAACACAAGCAACAGCATGTATGACTGAAACACATAAAATTAGAAAAATGGCAGCAAGCTCATATACACAAAAGGTATTGTGCATTTTATGACAAAAGCAGAAAACTTTCACCATAATCATCTACACATCCAAAACTTCATATTCAACTTATTTCAGACGTGGAAGCATTTTGCATCTGACCTCATGTGACCTTGAGAGGTCATTTACCTCAATATTAACAGTTTGCCTACTATTGCCCAATCAGTCATCCTTGTAATTATACATATCTTCAAAAAATTCATGAAGATTACCCAAGTGCCAAAACTACAGTCAGATCCATAAGTATTTGGACAGTGACACAATTCTTGTAAATTTGCCTCTGTACACCACCACAATGGAATAGACACGAAACAATCAAGATGTGCTTGTAGTGTATACTTTCAGCTTTAATTCAAGAAATTTAACAAAAGTACCATTTAGGAATTATTGCCACTCATCTACATAGTCCCTCCAATTTCATAGCTCATAAGTAATTGGACAAACTAAATACAAAGATTATTTTTTCAGGATTATTATTACAGGATTATTCCAGGATTTTTTACTTTTCCAGCCATTTTCTTTCGATAAGGCAGTGGATGGATACATGAGTATTTTCAAATCACTGGATACGTTTTGGACTTCATTTACATAAATCATTAAGAAATACAGGGCGGCACAGTGGATGAGTGGTTAGCACTGGTGCCTCACAGCTAGAAGGTCCCAGGTTCGCTTCCAACCTGGTCCTTTCTGTGTGGAGTTTGCATGTTCTCCCCGTGTTTGCGTGGGTTCCCTCTGGGTGCTCCGGCTTCCTCCCACTTCCAAAGACATGCAGGTTAGGTGAACTGGTGACTCTAAATTGACCGTAGGTGTGAGTGAGGTGTGAATGTCTATATGTGGCCCCGA
>OMMV01212822.1:0-10889 GCA_900302635.1 Chatrabus melanurus | reverse complement strand
GGGAGGGTTTTTATAACAAATCACAATGTAGTCTTCACAGTATAAGAGTCACAGGGGTCTGCAACCTTTACTATCAAAAGAGCCGTTTTTGCCCTCTCTGCCCACCAAATAAAATTCATCTGGAGCCGCAAAACATATTTGACCTTGAACGAATGAATGAAGATAACACAGCTTAGAAAGTTTAACTCTCTCTCTCTCTCTCTAGTTTTTTTGTTTACATAGTATGTTGCATTTGTGAAACTAGAAGAATCATGAATAAACCTTTTTTTTTCACAGAAACAAAGCAATCCATTTTTATTACTTAGTCAATATAAAATAAATTTCATATGAGCGAAACATCAAGTGTCTATCATAAGTAGTTCCTGAGATATTAAAAAAGAATGTTTCCCTAGCAACCATTATTTACCCTAGCAACCAAATCAACATAGCATGAAAGCCGTTCAGAAGAACTTTCATATGAGCCAAACATCAACTCTCTATCATAAGTAGTTCCTGAGATATTAAAGAGAGAATCTTTCCCTAGCAACCTTGGTTACCATAGCAACCAAATTAACAAATCATGAAAGCCGTACAGAAGAACTTTCATATGAGCCTAACTTCAAGTGTCTATATTAAGTGGTTGCTGAGGTGTGACAGAAAGGTCACTTGGTGGGACGTCATAACAGACAAACAGACAGACAGACGTGGGGTCGGGCTCCCGGTGGAGTACCACTAGGTGGTCTGTCCATTTCATGGGACATCCCACAATTACAGAACAACTCTAAAGAAAAGTCGTAACATTTTATTGCTTTCTTTATTTGCTAGAACAAAGGAAAACACCAAACTCTAATAAAGACGAAACGATAGACTGGCATGTGTCGGCATACATTGAAATAAATTGAACAGAACAATGCAGGCTTATTTGAGTCCTCCCCATATTTTTGGAAAATGAATAAAATAAGAGATAGCCCACTTTGAAATAAAAAAAACCCCATATAGCTGCAGCCTAATAACTTTTAAGTCAACATAAAAATAGGCTAGTTTGGGTTTTTATTGTGACTAAAGCTCACTAAAGTTGACTAAAGTGATGTCATTCTCTTCTTTTTAATATTTTTTCACGCTGCCGTCTGTTAGCTGACCTCCTGTTAGATAAAATAATAGTAATAAAAAAGAACCCGATTAAAGCTTTGCCAAATCGCTTAAAAAAAAAGGTTACTGCGCAGAAAATTGTGTGTGAGGGAAAAGAAGCTGTCAGAGTGCTGCTCCGAAGTGACTGACATCCAAATGAATTAATGTTTTTTCCTGACCTGGCGGGGGTTCTTCAAGTCGCCGACTGCCGATATATTTTGCGAATGAAATGAAGGCGAAATTGGCGACAATCCTGGTCGCCACATCGAGGGCTTTGAAAGAGATTTTAATGCGTCATTGACGCGCGTCGCGGCTCCAACAAGAACCCTGCTACAGGGAGCCGAAGAACGGATTCTCAAAAAAAACAGAACAAAGTGCGTTTTATACCAGTTCAATAAAGAACATGTTTTTTTAATGCTTCAAATACGCGACAATTCCGTATTTTTACGAAACAGTTGAAAAGTCCACACACAGAGAGCATGTAGGCAGTAAGTAGGTCACGGTAGATACGCTAGCCAATAATAAATGAACAATTATATGAAGGGAGTGTATTTACTATTCAGTATTGTCTCACAAGTGACAAAATTATAATGATATGGCTTTTAAATGGTTTGTGCTTTGTGGGGGGCAGAATTAAATCAAATCAGATGACGTATCAGAGCTAGCTAAAATGATAGCTGCCACAGTAAGCTAGCACTGTCGACAGTAGGGTCGTTAGCTAGCTTGTAACGCTGCCGCTTGCCAAAAATAAGTTAAAAAATGACATGAAATGAGTGTATTCATACTGTCCAGTATTGTGTTCTAACTGACAGAACTGACTTACATTGAGCTGTTTTTTGAAAACAGCTTACGCTTCGGTAATGCAGACAGAATGTAGCGTACGGGGCAGTTAGCTCTATGCTCCCCAGTACTTATATTCTCCGGAACCGATAAAATGACACTTTTTGGTCTAATTTTCCATATGATCTGAAATCCAAAGAAAACTAAATAAGCCATTTTCTCATGGGACTCAAGTGAGCTTGAATTAATCAACTTATCTTGCATTTATTTGCCGCACCATAATAATTTGAATGAATTGTAGATATTTTTCAAACCGTTATTTTGAAGCCCAAATTAAGGTATTAACGTGATAGTGGGAACTTATCCTAATTTAAGCAACTCAAAAAAAAAAAAATGTTCATGTGTAACAAATGCATCGATTCTACTTTTATTTTGAACAAATCTTGCATACACGGGTCCCGGGGGAACATAGATACGCACCCGTTAGCATGGTTAGCTAATTGGATGTTATTACTTCCACCAAGTTGATGCTCGATATACAGATTATTTTTCAAAAAAAGCTCTGGTATCTGATCAGGAATGAGGAAAACATTTGTGCCATAATCTACAGTACAGTGCGTTTTTCCGTAGGTGAACACGTATGATCATCCAAACATGATGATAATGTCCTGAAGTGTTCATTCCTGACTGCTGTGGTGTATGTTGCAGCACGCGGGCTTTAACGAGTCCGACCGCACTGTGCACTGGAAGGGAAAGATGGATGAGAGACAAAGCAGTCATATGATCTGCTTTTCACTGACAAAGCTCACAGTGTTTCTGTCCTAAGAAGACTTTGTTTCAGTGAGACGTCATGCCATCGGCTGACGCACTTCTATTTGTGCACGCTGAGCAGAAGGCTGGAAGCGGAGTGGCTTTTCCCGTGTTTTGAACACCTATTGGTTGGTTGGCGAGCACGTTTACGTGTTGAATTGAATCGCGGTATCCAGTAGCAACCCTCATGAAGAGTCGTCATTTTGAAGTCCAAAGCTAAAATATACAAGTATTTATACAGGTTCCTGGCAACTAGTTTCATAAACCATTAAAATGAAAAGGAATTTTGCAATTTTGCCTGCATTTCATGGGTGCATTGACTGAACTTGATGATTCTTGAAAAGCCATCATAGTGAAGAGTGTGACCATACAGGGTTGTTTTTTTGTTTTTAATTTTTTAAGCACAAAACCTCTTAAACCATTTGCTGGATTTCAATGAAACTTCACGCAATCGCAGCACACCATATGAAGATGTGCATGAAGGAAAATCATTCTGATCAGACATCATCAATGGGAGATAATTGGACATTTGTGTTTAATTGATGTATCATGTGATATTGACTTCTTAAGCACAAATTCCCCACAACCGCTTTATGGATTTCATTATAACTTTACACAATAGTACAAACCATGTGAAGATGTGCATGAAGGAAAATGTCTCTGGTCTGATGTCTTCAAGGGGAGATCATTGGACTTTTGTTGTTTTTAAATTACATTTTATTTGTCAATTACATTTACAGAGGTTGACCAGTTTGTTAAAATTCAGGTGTTTCATCACAAAAGATTGACTACCACTGAAATACATGCAAGCTACTAATATTGTAGAGTTGTGTGTGTGTGTGTGTGTGTGTTTGGGCGGGGGAGGGGGCGGGTCATTTTGTGAGCATGATCAAAGATCTGTAGTTAGATTGTCTTTGGAAAATGTGGCACAAAATATCACAAAGCGCTCCATCATTTTGCATTTAGTGCCGCGTTGAAAATTCAACAATACATCTTGACAGCTGCATTGTATCACAGCATTTAAACAGATTTGTTGACTGCACTCAACTCGGTCACATCATCTTGCTGCTTTGACTGAGTTAAGTTTTGTCAATGCAAGTGTCAAGGTTTCAACAATGCAAAGTTGACAATTTACATCGACATAATGTAACTCGGTCAAAAGAACAAGATGACATGACACGTGGTGTCAACAGATACTTTTTGTTGGATAGCTGTTTTTCTTCTGTGTTCAACTTCCCAACTGTCGATGAAAGTTTTCATTTGTCCAGGTAGAGAAGAAGTTCTATGTAAGCCCTGAGACCCATGGGTGCCGGTGCTTATCCCCGGATACCGTAGCGTGAAGCAAGTGGGGGCCTACAGCTCCCCCTGGATGGGATGCCACTCCATCGCAGGTTACTTCCCCAGCCAAGGCTGGTGCCCATTTACAGCTGGGTGGACTGGAACAATGCAGATAAAGTATCTTGTCCAAGGACACAGAGAGGTAGTGCGACTGGGAATCGAACTCACTTCTCCATATTGGCAGCCCAACTCCAGTTTGGACATATCTCAAGGTTTACACTACAACAACTGGAATTCTTACTAGTCTTCAAGACCTTGTGCTACTTGGGCAAGTAACTCCACTTGAAATTGAAGAAGTAATTTGGATTAGTCTGAAATAAGTGGCGCGGGCCACTGTACTTCACGTCCATCAAGAGTACGGTGCTCGCGCTTATTTATTATGCAAGAGTTGCAGATAGGATAGTCGGGCATCTCCTCTTTCATTCAACAGTGTAGACTGAGTCTTTGTTAAAGTTCACATAAGGTAGTGAATATCATGTATCAACACTCGACACCTGCTGCTATGCACCATGGGAACTGCAGTAGGCTGGACTTTAAGGTCCAATCAAGTCAGGTTTATTCTGAGATTATTCAGTTTTTTTTTTTTGTCAGAACATAAGTGCAAAACAAATGCATAATCTTTGGTGTATTATCGACACTTATTCTATTATTAGTGTCTTGAAGGATGTTATTACACCTGTTATTATGCATTGTTACTATATTTAATCAAAGTGCGTAACACTGCTCTGAAGGGGAAGATAGCCTCTACATACTAAAACACATTTTCTGCAGGCAAACTGGGTTGGACGAGGTCTGAATCTACTGTTTTTTTTCATAACCAGCCTATTTGTGGATAGGGTGGTTATGGTTGGGTAGGATTGTGCAGTCTGGCAACTTTGGTGCCTTTTTCAACGAGGAAAGGTTTACGGACCTTAACTTTGCAGATGACGTTGTGACCTTTGTGGAATCAATAGATGTCCTGGTTGTGGTACTCGAAAACCTGAGTGGGGAGTGTTTGGGTTTTTGAGGTTTTGGGTTTGCAACTGTAAGATCTTGTAGGAGATCTTGACTAGGAATGGCCAGAAAACCACTGCCTCTGCCAAGGTGTAACAGACCCTTCAGTCATCTTAATCCAATCCATATCGATTCCTGATCAATTTTCTGTGTGAAAAATTAAGGCCAAAAAAAGGTTCTCAGCACCATTGCACCCGTTTTTTGGTTACTGGACGCAAAACTTGGCATCATGACGCTACATCTGACATCATGACACATGAGCCTGCAAAGCGGAACTATCAGAAAAAATGCCAGCATTGATAAGAGGAATTGATAACATCTGACACGTACGATTCCGATCAATTGAAAAACTTGTCACGGATTCTCAACTAGAACCGATTTTCAATTCCCATCCCTACTTTTCAATAAGTCAACAGATGTCTTCAAGACTGATTTAGGAATTTGTAGCCAAAAGTACCTCAGAGACACTGAGGAAATGCGTTCTAAATAACAAAACTTCATGCCGCAGTTCAAACTGTTTCTAATCGAATCTTAAAAACTGATCCCAGGTTTTTGTCACCACATCAGAAATTAACGCGTGCTGTATTCTTCATGATTTGACAGAACTGAAGATGGAATACAATCCAGCAGACCATCCGAGGGCCAGCACCATCTTCCTCAGCAAATCACAGAACGGCGGTGAGTCGCTCGGTTTGAGAGCGTGGCTGATAGAATTTTGGTTGGATTTATGGTTATGATTTCCTGGTAAATTAACCAACTAATCTGAAAATAATCAAAAAATTGTTAGATTAAGTGAATAATCAAAAAAATAACAGATTAATTGATTGAAAAAATAATCATTAGTTACAGCGCTAATTGCTTTTAATTATGGTAGGTGTAATTGTTAAATGTAAAGCCGTTTGAATTGTAGAATTTTGTAATAAAAAGTTGTATATAAATAAAATTATTATTATTATAACAACAAAGCAGAATCAGGACACAACACATCACATTGTGTGTGTTCTGATCCAAAGGTGATACTTCACACATTAATTCCTTATTAGCAATGAAAGAATCCAACACAAAAGCACCTTAGAACCAACAACACAGCATCTACACTGTAAAAAGTTAAGTTAATTCAATTCAGTTTGAGGAAATCAGTCAGTCTAAACCATTAAAGTGTCAGTACTGCTTACAGAATTATATATATTTTTCCTTTTTGAGCTCGGCTCAAACTCAACTTCTCTGTGATTTGTTAAAACGTCAAGTAGTGTACCGGGGTTGAAATCAACCGAGGGCCTCTAGTGGATAGAAGCAGGATGACAGGGGAGTTCAGGCAGTATGGCACACAATAAAAGACCTCGATAATGAGACGATACCGTCACAGTAATGCTTTTTTTCAGCAGCTGCGGACGTGCAGAAAAGTCAAATAGAACCCGATCTGCCTGCGTTTGAAATGTTGCACTCCAATTATCAGCGCGAACGCTGACCGTCGCCCTCAAATGCAATTAAGGAGATAAGTCTGTGATTTTCAAAAAGGCAAATGTGCACGAGCTTCCTTTGTGGCTGCTGAGCCAAGAAAACATTTCAACAACAGCATGAGATCATAGTTTCTCTGAGAGGCCTGTAGAAGAGATTGGAGCACAATACCACCTTTGTCACGTCCAAAAATAATCAAATATAAATTCAAACCTCTCCGTTATGTTCCAGATATTGTGTTACATCATAATATTTGATTTTTTTCTTTTTTTTACATTGTTTTTGACTTACTCAGTACAAACAGAATGAGATGTATTATGTGAGAATAATAATTGTGCGGTTTTGTCTCTGGTGGAAAGTACAGCGATACTTTGATGCTCATCATGAGCAATATTTAGTCTTGTGACAGCGGTCACATGTCGGTGATCCGCTCTCCCTCTTCCTCATCATAACTCTCCTATTATGTTAGCTTTTTATTTTTTAAATCAACAATTCTCCTGATGAGGCCAAACCTAAACTGGCACATCTGTCTGGTTAATAATAATAATAATAATAACAATAATAATAATAATAAGACTGGCAGCCTGTCCAGGGTGTACCCCGCCTGTCACCCAATGACCGCTGGGAAAGGCTTCAGCCCCCGTGACCCTGAACTGGAATAAGCAGGTTTAGACAATGGCTGGATGGATGGAATAGTAGTAGTAGAAAGGTATACGAATAATTACTGTATTATTGTGGAAAAGTACAACAATATGAAAAAAAATCTGATTTTTTACAATTTTAAAATTGTATATACGGTACACACAATGGTGTGTGTGGCAGTCATGGCGCACACTGCGATGTTATATACAGACAAAAAAATGCAATCATATAGAAAATCTTAGCATAATAATATGGAAAACACAATAATGTGGAAAAAAAAAGTCAAGTCAAGGCAAGCCCGGGAACATGCGCTGGTGCCAAGCTTCGTCGCATCCACGACACCACGGAACCGACCCTGGGTCCTGGAGGGCAACCACCCAAGGCAGACAACTGGTCCATCCACACATCTCTAAAATAATCATCTATCTGCCACAGCCAGGTGAAGCGTGGGCGTCCTCTGGCCCTTCTCCTGCCACTGGAGTCCTTTTTAAAAAGAAAATTTAAAAAAATATATACAATTTATTTTGTTAATCTAAAAGGAATGTATCTGTTGCAACATTTAAAAGTACGCACAATGTTGTGTGGAAGTCATGACACACATCAAAAAAGAAAGACAATATTATATACAGACAAAAAAAGTGCAAAAATATAGAACGTATTATAATAATAATAACATTATTAATAATATAACCATTATATGTTATATATATTATATTATATTATTGCAAATGAAGTTTTGTTGTATTATAACCACAGTTACTCAAAGCTACTGAACGCATTGTCAAACTGAGACAAAATGTTGGATCTGACCTGGAATAGGAAAAAAAATTAGGGTTGGCTTCATTTAAAGGGGCAGAGCCTATAAAGTTTTAATTATATATATATATATTTTTTTATCATGGAAGGTTAGGGCATTTTTGAACGAGGGTCTAACTGCAGTCTTGCAGGCTACACGACACACCCACTTTTTACATGAGACACCCACTTCACTATATGACACACCCCATGATGTCACTTCCTGTATGAAGTACAATAATAAAAGCCCAAAAAGTGAATAAATAGAAATCTACCCTAACCCTTATCCCCTAACCACAACCATACCCTTAAGCCCTAATCCTAACCTCTACTCGAACCCCTAACCCAACCCTTAACACTAACCCTAATCCCTAACCTTAACCGTAAATCCTAATCTTAAACCTGACCCCAAATCCAACCCTATCCCCTAATTCCTAACCCAAACCCCTAACCATAAACTGGAGCAGAGTTTTAGTTTTACAGGAAGTTTCTCTGCATAGTGGGTGTTTCATGTAGTAGGCTTGCTTACTGTGAGATTGCAGTTAGATCTGCTTGCATTTTGTGGACAGACATGCACTCCAATCATAATCATCGTCCTTCCAGCTGGAGATATAATAATCATCAGGTTACATAACTCACTAATGCTTGCCACATCCTCTCATGATTTTAAATTTGACTCTGTTGTAAACAGAAAAATTATTGAATTTTTTTCAGAGGTGCTCAGCAGGAATGGTGAGTCGTCCTATTGGTGGCTTTGTCTCCCTCTAGTGGCCACTTGTGTTTTTTTTCTTCCTGCCAACTAACCTTGAGCTCAGATGTCAGAAAAACTCTTTAGTCATGTGATGTATTTAACAGTGATGAGTGCAGTGTTTCCCCAAGAATTTGTTTTTCGGGCCCCATGATGCTCACTGAAAAAACCCCAAAAAACAAAAGTCAAATCACGAGGCGCATCGTGTGGAAAAATGTGAGGCGCTCAGAAATGCAAAAGCTACAGTTAGGCGATGTGCTCATTATTTATGTGTGTTCTTGTGATAACAGCTGCATTCTGTGTTGCCTTTTAGCACTCGAAACAACTTCTACTCACAAACTGGTTTTTTTTTTGTTTTTTTTTACAGTACAAGAAAAACGAAAAAGCCTCTTTATCAATAACGTGAGTGCGGCATTGCTTCTGTTCTACACTGCTGAATTTGTTCCATTTGTGGATTCTTCTTGACCACGATTGTTTTCTGCAGAAGTTAAATTTCACCTTTAACCGTGATTTCAGTTCACGTTCGTTGGTCATCTTATTTGTTGTTTTGAACGCACTTGATGACACGATTGCTGAATAGAAGCAGAAAATGTGCGGCAGCATGACGTCACACGCTTTGGCTGCTGTTTGTCATTCATCTATGCTGGACGTGCCGACAAAAGCACGTGCAATCGATTAACAGTCAGCCTTTGTGTGTGTGTGTGTGTGTGTGTGTGTGTGTGTGTGTGTGTGTGTGTGTGTGTGTGTGTGTACAGCATGGAACAACAAGGCGGAAATACAGTTCGTGTTCGACCATCTTCCTCGATGACAACACAGTGAGCCAGCCAAACCTCAAATACACCATCAAATGGTGATAACAAGAGGACGCTGTTCAAACCAAATCACAAACAACTACTATTGATTACCTACAGATTCCACTGTAAAAAAAAAAGTCTTTTTCATAAACTTGTGTTTTTTTCCCCCTGTTTTTACAGTGTAGCACTGGCAATTTACTACCATATAAAAAACAGGTGAGGATTCTCAGTTGCAATAATGAGCTCTGTGCCTGATTATAATCTGTACGTCCCCTAAGGCTGTGCAAACGTCTTAAGCACAGAAGTGTTTCCATACAAATGTGTGTTTTTTCTTCATTAGTGTGTCAGTAAAAGACCAAATTTGACATTTATAAAATAATTTAAAAAAAAAACCTAACTGGGCAGAGAATTTTCTATTTATATTAAAGAATGTAACAAATATTTTTAGATTAATAAAAACTTTGTTACTTTGTATGTTTACAGCCCAATGCATGATTCCACAAACACAGCACATGGTGATAATAATCAATCAGTAATGAATTAACCAACATGTTTGTTGCATTTGTGTAATTTTAAAAATGTTTTAACTGTATTGATCGCTGAGCATGTAATAAGAAAAAAAAAATCTGTTCTTGGAAAACCATGGGATAGTTCAACTCAAATACTGCATTGTTCCAAATATAAGATGACCCTGATTATAAGATGATCCTACTTTTTTCCAAGACATATGTTTGGAAAAATACTTTTTGAAGTTCACATCTTTTTATATATAAAGAAAATACTTTTATTTGAAAATAATGCCAATAAAAGCACATTTTATAGGCAGCCCCTCATTTATATTTTCAACTACGTACTGACACACGGCCACGTTTAGGACCTTGGTAAGTTTTTCTGACTGGTCGTCTTTTTTGGGATCACCATCTTCTAATATCACACTCTCACACTGTATTTCTTGGCTGCTTGATAGTTGTTTGATTACTCTGCTGCATTTATCACCATGAGCTTAACGTTTGCATCATAGCTTCTCCTCAGTTGCTGGTTAACTTCACAGACTTTTGAGCCGTGCTCTTTTCGTGCTCCATCATGCAGCACTGTAAGGTAGTTGCAGGGGCTTCAATACTGGGAGGCACACTCATTTTATGGGTAATTGGCACCACCGACTGTTGCAGATGTATGTGCCATGTAAAAGTCTAGACCCTGAATATAAGATGACCCCATATTTTTCAGATGTGTGTCCAAGAAAAGAAACACAGTCTTATATTTGTAACAATAAGGTAATTCAGTTTTAAAGGTTAAAAAACCCTTACGTTCAGTTCTTAGCACTGTTTAATGTAAATACTTTAGAAGATTTTCTGAATATTGCAGCATCTCTGCTTTAAAAAAAGCATGCATGCTGAAGATTTTTGCACACATCACACTTTGGC
>OMMV01212786.1:0-10126 GCA_900302635.1 Chatrabus melanurus | reverse complement strand
TCTGTTATGCTTAGTTATCACGTTACGGGGTAACGTGTCAGATGCCATAGCATCCAATGGACGTTGACCTTGTTTGACCTTTACTTTAGAGACCAAGCATTCAACACAGTCAAAGCTATTCCATTTATTAATCCTATTAGTTAAACCAATAATTTGCATCACTTTTTACCAAATTTGGAGCAACTTTAACTTTTGACCCCTGTACAAACTGAAATTGACCTTTGTTACCATTTTTGCTGTTTTTTACCCATAACTCCATAACATTCAGGCATAGATAGTCTAAACTATACCTTTTTAGAATATTTATGATCGGGCAAATAATATGTTATACTTTTCAATATGATTGGAGGATTTTTAAATTTCGACCCCTGTGTAATCCTTCATTGACCCCTCGTGGTCCTCACAGGTCAAATCCAACTTGCCTCCACATCTGAAAATAAACCTTATGGTGTGTACTGACTATGGTAGAAATTTCATGTTTTATCACAAACTGAACAATTGTCCTGAAATTTTGAGCTATGCCGCCTGACTATAAAACCTATGCAATATTTTCATAAACCACACATCTTGCGTTTAATTTCTGTGATCCACATACCCAAATAGCCTCATATTTGGCTATTTAAATCTAGTGACCCTGCATTTAATTGTTAGGTTTGAGTTCTCATGTACTTACTTAATCATTTATAGTCTCTCCAATTAACTCAATTTATATGTGGAATTTGAAAAACGCTGTTGCACAAATATGTGCCCCTCACCCTGCCATTTTTTGGTTAAATTATTTTATTTGATGGTTTTTCGCTGTTTTTGTGTTGCTGCTCGACTCCCCTCCCTAATACTTTATTGAACAATAACTTTACAATCAACCAGGCAAGTCAAGATAAGTACGGAGGACCACAATGTAAATAAGCACCTTTATTGGAAGCTTTTTTGTGTTATCCTTGGCAATAATAATGCATATATGTTTTTATATGTACTTTTATTAATTTTATTATTTATTTATTAATATTTTATTAATCAAATAAATTTTTTAAAAATCTGGATGTCTGGGCCTATACTGAGTAAGCGAAAACAAACAGATAACTACAAAAAAGAAACAAAAAAACATCAAATATAAAATCCATACAAACAACAAAAGTAAATAAATGACAAAATACAATATAAATACAATAAATAATGCTACAATATAAATTAACAAACTATTTTCCTTTTGAGTTCAAGGTTAATAAATGCATAAAGAGTCCATTAATTTCTAAGTGTTCATATGTAGTAGATATACTTCTGGAATTTGCAGTACAAGTGAAACTCTTTATAAAATGGTTGAATATGTGTGGGGTTTTCATCTTCACAAATTTAATTTTGTGTATGTGAAAATTGCCAATTCTCAGCAAATATTTGCCCTTTGATTTTTGTCAATGCAGACGACGCTCTCTGATCTCGCCCTGATTGGATGTTGTAGGCGTTTGCAACGCCTACGCTTTATCTGATTGGTTGATGAAAGCTCGAGCGCGTGAACTCCGCGAGCGATTGGCTGATATTCGCGTCAGTATACGAAGCTCCGCCTCCGACAAAAAGTCTTGCGTGCTGTTTTGATGTTGGAATGTCCTCTGACGTTTGAGCGTGTAGTCCGCTCACGCTACATACGTCTCTGCGGCATTAACGGTAGTGTTTGTGGAGCCCCGAAAGCCTCCATGGTATCCACTGAAAGCACAGGAGTAAGTGTGTGTTTGACCGGCTGATGTTGTGATGCTGACAGGTAAGGTTGAGCTAAGCTAACTAGCCGGCTAGCTAACGTGAATTTGCTCGCCATTGAAGAATGTTGCCTGTTTACTAGTGCTGGTTTGTCACTAACAAAACGTTTACAGTCGGCGTTCACATTTTACGTAAAAGTTGGAGGAAAATGTTGACAGGTTGTACTTTTGTCCTCACACAGGCAGCTTAAATGCCTAGCTTGTTTCACTTTCAGTAAGTTCTGCAGTCTTAAAGGGGAATGCTTGCTGATTTTGGGGGAACTCGGACTGTTTGGTGTTGGACAGAATGAGACATTCTGATGGTGTGTCCCATTTAAGCCGCGCCTGCTGTGTGCTGTGGAGTTTTAAGACAGGCTTGTCCTCTGCCTGCATACCACACTGTAAAGTAGATGGGAGCTCAGAGGTGACTGAAAGGCAAGTTGCTCTGCTTCATGGCTCTGTCCACAATTTTTTTTTGTCCTCGATCAATGTGTTAAAAGTAAAGTTGACCATTTTGAGACCGTGCACACCATTGTGATCTTCAGTGCAAGCTATGGTTGGGAAGATATGGCCAAAAATTGCAACACAGTACCAAAGGTTTTTTTTGGTGCATGGAGCACAATATTGTTGCATTAGGACTGCAACAGTCTTTGTTGGCATCAGAGCCCTGAGACAAAACAAACTGAACCAAGAAAGGAAACCTGAGGCCTGTACTACGAAGCGAGTTCAACATGCCCAGGATCTCTTTATCTGGCTTGACTCGCTGTAACAATCGCAGTCTCGCTCAGTTGTCCTACGAAGCTGATTATCAACTCGGTCAGTCATCCCAGGTTTTTCCAACCGAGCTGTGAGGGCGTTCACCTAAAACGCAGCACATGGCCAATCACAAACATGGACAAGTGTACCCGCAGCAGAGCGGCATATTTCATGCCCGAAGAGCAAACGATAATATTACAAAAATATGAGGAATACAGACACGCTATCCAGGAAAAAAACAACACAGTTGCAGCTGCTAAACGCAGAAAGGACACCTGGCAAAAGATCGCTGATTGTGTAAACGCGTTAAAGTGTCTCCAACCAGACGGAGTGACGTTCATCCACGGGTCACTCATAAAGCCGGTCTCAGTGGGTGTTTTCAAAATCCAGCATGAAATGACGCAAGAGCCTATGTGCATATTTTTATTTATTTTCTTCTTCTCCCTGGCAGAAAAGCGCAGGTGAGGTGGAGGAAAAGCGCTCTCACTCTTTTCATTAAAAAAGAAGTGCGCCCATAATTTATTTCTACACAGCTGATAAAAAACCGTCGCCCCCCCACAAAAACGTTTAGTCTGTCCAATCTGCTATTATAAATGAGTTTTGTCGTCTTTATTGTGACAGATTTCTTTTGTCATGCCGGCAAATACAGCTTCTAATTCCACTGTCAGGATAACATGATGATGTTTAATCCCGAGTGTTCCCCGTGACTCTTACATCGCGCAGTCTGCACACATCAAATTTGGAGTCTTAAATAAATCCATGTCACACAGTGTGGCTTACAGTGAATTTATAAGATTGCTGAAAATCACACAGTTTAGACCGGGCTGTAGGGCTGTCTGCTTGTGCGTCAGAACCACGGTGGGATGGACAGCGACCACCGGTAAACAAAAAAATATAAATAAATAAAAATTTAGAAGCATGAACAACCTGACGCCGTGCCTGGATATCGAAAAGCACAATGAAATGACTTTGTGTATTGTAAGGCACACACAGTGTTCTTGCTGAGATTTTCAGCATCACCCTCGCAGCGCAATGCATACTGTCTGCGGGACTGTAAGCGCACCACTGCGCCATCTCGCCCTCCTCAGAGACCCTTACACAACCCGCTCACTGAGCTCCACGGGATCTTCAATAAAAGGACGTCATTTTCAAGAGAATTGATTGGTCAGAAGGCGGAGCTTTCACAGGCGCCGATCTCTTATCTGGAACATAACCTGCTCCGGAGCAGGTTAGCCGTTCAGCATAGGTTACCGCGGTGATTTACCCCGGTACGAAGTGAACCACCTTCGTAGGACGGAAAACCCAGGGTTAACCCTGAAGTTACCGCGGTCAGCACAAATCCTGCTTCATAGTACAGGCCCCAGGTGTCACATACTGAGATTGCATGGTACTGAGTTTGTAATTGCACATGCATCCTACCGGAAAATGAATTTCCACCACTTTTGCTGTGTTTAGATTGATCAGATATGTGTTACCAGTTGCAATTGAGAAACAAGCTCAGCATTTGTGAATAAATTTATCTGTTTGGCGCAAACGCTTGATCTTGAGATCGCAAGTGGTGACATTCATCAAACCGAATAACTGAATCACACACGTTTATCTGTTACATCAGGCTCGTGTGAATAGTGCTATATAGCTGTTAATACATGTTATTAATAGTTTGGTTGGCCTAAATAGGACATTATTAATAGATGGGGTTTAGGCATAGTCCTTACGAGGTATTAATCCGATTGTGGAATGGTTAGCGATAAGCAAACATTCATTTATGTGGAAAAACTGCACCTCATTCTTTGTCTGCTGGCTGTAGGCTAATCCCTTGTAGCACCTAAACAGGCCCTAATGTTTGAACTGTTTAAGCATTCAGTAACAACTATGCAAAGATTGTGTGCGTGATTTTGGAATTCCAAGATCAGGCAATATCTTGAAATCAAGCACGACATATCCAACTCGGCATGACAAATTCAGTACAGTAATCTCAGCATGACCTATAATTTTTGCATAAAATGCATGTCGGTAATAAATAACTATAGATGACATATTTAAATTAAAAGACTGCACTTGTTAATACAAAATTTAAGTGGGAAATATAAGGAAGAAATGTTTGCAATCTCAGTATGACAATTTTGCCATGACAACTCCAACATGGCTACAATTTCAGTATGTGACTGCTGTGTGCTCCGATTGTTTTACAATCTCAGTACGGTGACAGTCTCAGTACATGACAGCGGAGAGTGCAACGCCAGCACTTCACATGTTTGACACACATTCATTCAAATGAATTCTTTGTGATTCAGTGATTCCATATGATTCTGTGTGGTGTGTTGATATTTGATCAAGTCTGTCCAAAATTGAACCACTTTGTCCCTGATTAACACACAACACCTTCAACCATGTTCAATCCATATTGGCTCCAAAGTGTTTGAGTTAAACAATTATGACCGTGAGTTTGACCTTTCATGGTCAACCAAAGACAAAGTTCATCTGACCAATAGGTGAGATATATGACTTCATATTAATGTTTCATAGCAACCATAGTTGTACGGAACCAATTCCCAGAAATAACCGTTCAGTTTGACATTGTCCTGTGATCTTGACAGATTTTTCTCACAATCAAATTACTTTGTCCTCGATCAAAACTCATGGAGTTATTTTGTTCACACACAGACAGACAGACACACAGGGTTGAAAACGATACCCCAGCATGTGCTGCTGCTGTGTGCAGGTGTAAAATCCCTAAAAAAGTCCAGCCTATTTATTCTTAGAGCCATGCTTGAACCACTGGAAGTGGCAGTGGAGATGTAGATGCTGAATAATGTATACATTGATATCAATTATGGGAAATGCTCTGCATCACCTCCACCATCCGCTGATGGAGTAACAGACGGATTCTGCTTCAGAGCGCTACAGGAAATCATTCACTCCGACTACCATAATCCTGTGCAGTAAATGTTCTCTGTGTCAAATAAACATTCCCATGCATAATTTAGGAAGATGTATGGCTACAGGCTGCACACACTTGGCTTTATGACATCAGCATTGCTTGTGAAACTAGTTTGGGATGGAGTTAGCAAAACAAACTGATCTTAATCCATATAACCGTAATAAAATCGTCACTATTGAATTTGCTCTCATGTCTTGCTATTTTTCATGTCACTGTAAAGGAAGGAGGCTGACAGACTCTATTTGTAAAACCCTTTTTCTTATCTGTTTGTAGGCTAATAAAACTGCAGTCTGACACTGGACCAGCAGGGAGTACATGTCCACTGCAGACTGACCATCAACAAGCCCCAAGGTGGCTGATCTCGGAGCAGAAAGGAAGCCTTCCTGGAGGTTAATGTGAGGCAGCTGTTGCCCGCCGGTTTTCGATTTCTGAGATGTCAATGAAACAAGCAGAAGGAATGTCCATCGCCCAGGCTTTGGCCATGACTGTTGCTGAGATACCAGTGTTTCTCTATTCCACATTTGGGCAGGTACGCCGTTTCATCCGAATTACATTTTTTGAGGTAATTTTTGTTTTTATGACGACTCTCCATGTTTGGTCATGCTCAAGGCGTTTCTTCCTCTTTCAGTCCATCTTTTCTCAGCTGAGGCTTACCCCAAGTCTGAAGAAGGTGCTGTTTGCCACAGCTCTGGGCAGCGTGGCTTTGGCTCTCACGGCTCATCAGTTGAAAAGGCGAGGGAGAAAAAAGAGGCAGGCAAGGGAGGTCCAGAAGACTGTGGGGATACCCGAGGCACTGGTGAAGACAGGAAGACCCTCGTCTTTAAGGAGAGGTGTGCAGGTTTTAATGTTGAGATTAAAAACGCTCACATCTGACTTTTTTTTTTTTTTTTTTTGGTGTGTCGTGAGTTAAAAAATCTGCCGAAACATTTGCAGACAATGCTGTCTCTGTAGCAGGTCCGTTTCCTGGTCGAACGATGATGAGTCCAAGCACTCGGAGTAACGACACCATGAGTGGAATCTCCTCTCTCGCCCCCAGTAAACACTCAAGTTCTTCACACAGCCTGACCTCGGTTAGTTTCACCCTTTTACCAGCACTTTTGACTGTTACCTTCAGCTTTTCCCCTTTATTCCTCAGTGATCCATTTTTGTTGATGTCTCTTTGAACTGTGCGTTTTTCTTTCTGCCAAAGGTGCGGGTCCCACTCTCTCCAAACCAGAGTGTTAATCCACCTCCTCCGTGGGAGGCGGAGCCTGTGGTCGAAGAATCGGGGGCAGCAGAGGATGCAAATGCAGAGAATCTCTATTTAATGGGTAACCTGTGACTTATGGTTTTATAAAAGCCTGATCTACACTTTCAGATTTGGTGGAAATGATTTCAGTGTTGTGCACGATATAGTGTCATATGTAGTTTTTCTTTTCTTGCTCACTGTTTTCTTTGATTGCCTGACTGAAGATCAGGAAAAAACAAAACTTTTTTTAATGCCGATTTTTAAATTGACTCTTTGCTACTTGAATGTGATATGCACATTACACATTTAAATACATACATTTTTAACAGCTTTATGTGACTATCACATCGAGCTGCAATGATTAATCAAGGACTAAATTAATCGGCAACTACTTTCATAATCGATTAATCGCTTTTGGTTTTTTCCCCCCCCCAAAAAACAAAACATCGTCAAATTCTTTGATTTCAGCTTCTTAAATGTGAATATTTTTGTGGTTTCATTTCTAGTTTCTTTCCTCCTCTCTGACCATAACCTGAATATATTTGGGTTGTGGACAAAACAAGATATTGGAGGACGTCATCTTGGGCTTTGGGAAACACTGATTGACATTGTTTGCCATTTTTCTGACATTTTACAGATCAGACGACTAATCGATTAATCAAGAAATTATTCGACAGATTAATCGGATATGAAAATAATTGTTAGTTGCAGCCCTACTCTCAAGGTATTGAGCTCCTATCACTGCTTCAGCTACTTTGGTAGCTACTGTGAGGCGTTAAATAAGTAGAAATCATTTAAATTTTGCTGCATAGAAAATTAGAAATCACTATTTTATTTCTTGCCATTGTGGAACTCCAGTTATTTTTGCCTGAATTGAGTAGTATCATTAATATAGATTAGTCTTCAAATTGCATAACTGTGAACTCTGGAGTAATTAGCGCCCAGCTATGCAGCTCTTAACAGTTTTTTTATTTTATTTTTTTTAATTTTTTTTTTTTTATCTCTTAATTCTTTTTCTAACAGGGATGGAATTGTTTGAGGAAGCTCTGCAAAAGTGGGAACAGGCCCTGAATATTCGCCACCACACCCGCTCGAGTTCAAGCAGCAGCCTGGCTTTGCAGGCGGCAGCATGCGCTGAGCCCATGGTAACGATCGCACACTTTGACTGCACGCACATGCTGCTCGGTAGCCATATGTACGGTTGGATTACATTATTTTGTGTTGGCAATTAAGCACTTGTGACGTTGTGAGTTTAGGTCTTTACTGAGAAACACACCAGCATCTTTGCAAGTTTTTATTAAATTTCTATAAAGGATTTGCTGTCCAAAGAATATTGTTGCTGTTATTATATTAGGTCTTCTACTGTAATGGATCTGAGTGCTAGATTACCTGTGGTGCTAGAATTCACATCCGGTTCCAGTATCCACAATTAAAACAAACAAAAAAAGTGAATCTGAATCAGTTGTAAATGTTTTAACCCTCGGCAGGGTTTTTTTTTTTTTTTTTTTTTTTTTTTTTTTTTTTTTCTTTTTGTTTGTTTACACGATCAGAATCCTAATTTGATCTGTGTCAAATGTCAGTGGGAAATTAGGTAATGTTTAGCGGGTTGTGCAGAGGTCTGTATTACCACAGACCCTACTGCAGTACTGTCGAGAAGATGTCTGTAAAATATGATCTTGTCTACCCCTGGTTATTGATCGTGGACACACTTTTGTCCTGTACTGTAAATGTACAGGATAATGTACAGGACACACTTTCAAATGTACTGTAGCTATTAATAGCTACAGTACATTTGAAAGCAACCGATTTGTCTCCGGTCTTTTTCTATTATTCAGTAGTGAAGCAACTTCAGGTAATCTTTCCTGCCCCTTTTCCTCTTGGTAATAGGCTGAAGCCCACAATAAAGTGTTTGCTGAGAAGTTGGAGACCTTACTACACAGAGCGTATCATCTACAGGAGGATTTTGGCAGCACCATCCCAGCGGAGAGCGTGCTGGCAGACTTTGGTAAGAGATCAGATTTTGTAATAACATGTAGATCTGGATGGTCGTAGGCACTGAACTAACACATGGCCTTAAAAGAGGTCAAGTTGACTGTAGGTGTGCGTTGTTGCACCCAGAAATGTAGCAATCAAAGGCAAACAAACTGGGCTCAATGAAATGAGTGTGAGGGATAATAAGGAAGAGCTTAGCAATACTGAGGAATTTTTAATCAATGAGGGTGAGGACTGATGAAGTCTTACTTTGTCTCAGTTGTGGACTCCAACACAGCTACCTAAGATGGAAATATGTCAACACTGTGCAAAGGGAAGTCAACATTCTGTCAGTGTAGTTTGTGTATTTGTTGTGGAGTGTTTGTTTCATATATCTCTGTTTTGAGTCGTAACAATCACAAGTACTTTGTACGGAAGTGCATGTGTTATAATTGTTGTACTGTTGGCACCCTTCACGTTCAAAAGCCCTACTATATGTTTATTTGTGCATCCTCCCAAAATACTGTAGGTGGCGGTAAAATTTTGGTGGCCTTGTGATTGATTTCCGATCACACACTGCTATTTTGGGCAGAGCAAGTTTCATTCTCGGCAAAATGGATGCCGACATTGAATGACTGAATAAACTGTTGTGGATACATCCTGTTCTCCACCCAACAAAAGATCTTTGAGAGATCTACTGCAACACCTCCAGCTCTGTAGTCTATAGAGCAGTGGTCACCAACCTTTTCTGCACCAAGGTCCCTTTTTTTTATGTCACCCTGCTTTCAGCCAATGAGTTAGTTGACAAAAATGGAACTTGTTTTAAAAGTTGCAACAAAGGTTTGTTAGGTCCACATTAAAAATGAAAATATGTAATGAAAGTTAAAAATTCCAAATAACTTTGTTGCAAAAATAAAGAAATCAGTCAGTGAAATTCAGAATAAACATCTTTACATTTTTCTAAGTGACATGCATACACCTATATTGTGCATGCATAACATTGGTTTGTGTACTGTGCACGGAAATTGGAATAAAAAATAAATAAAAAAAATCTTCAGAACAGAGCATATTAGTTCTGACAGTAGAATATCTTCTGTGTCTTGTTGGTGATCTCACTCCAGGTCAGATAAGGTCTAGGAGCATGCATCCACCACCCTATGGAACCACCTTGGGTCCTGCATGGCTACCAGGACTCGGGTGATCTCACTCCACCTCTTATTGGTCATCACCTTGGTGGACCAAGGACAAAAAAAAAGAAGGAGGATGTTGCAAGCAGTTAGCATTTTGCCTGGCCCATTTGTACTCTGTGATGCATATGAATAGACTGGCAGTGGTGCAGCGCTTCTTTGAACCAGTGTTGGTTGCCGGCTTTTGTGTGCATTGGTTCTGCAGACATGATGAAGGGTGGTGGGTTTTCTGTATGGTATGTCTTTGGGGTGCACTGTAGAGCTGCACAGTACCCTTCTTTGAGGGGGTTTGGGGGGGGGGGGGGCACCAAAAGGG
>OMMV01212620.1:0-10199 GCA_900302635.1 Chatrabus melanurus | reverse complement strand
TTTTTTTTTTCTTCTTTAATGATCAACTGCACATTTTATAGTGGGCTTTTATTGTTCCCAGTCCAAGGCACATCTGTGCAATAATCATGCTGTTTAATCAGCATCTTGATATGCCACACCTGCCAGGTGGATGGATTATCTTGGCAAAGGTGAAGTGCTTACGAATACAGATTTTAACAAATTTGTGAACAAAATTCAAGGAAAATAAACCTTTTTTGTGCATAGAACAACATTTAAATCATTACTTCAACTCATGAAAAATGGGAGCAAAAACTAAAGTGTTGCATTTACATTTTTGTTGAGTATATATGGGTGCCAATCATTCTGAGCAGGACTGGATAAACTGTGCCTCGAGCACACTGGACATTTAACTGTTACCTTATTTGTCTTGCCATCGCTGGGCATTCCCTCGGGAATAGACGGGGCGGCCGAGGCCTCGTCCAGGTAGGAGCTGTCGTCATCCATCAGAAGCTCGTCGCCCAGTGCGTCCAGCTCTGAAACCACAACGTGATCACACCTCTCGATATACTACTGCAAACACTTGTGTTGCCACCAAGCAAGCAAAAAAAAGTAAAAAGCGCAACAAAAATCGGGTTATTGATGACTGATTATCATTATGTGTCCGCGCTGCATAACTGCAGGCTCGAGTTCATCTTGCTCCAGTAGCTCTGCGGTCTCCGTTTCACATTTCTGTTTTGCTCTTTTTCCTTCTCCTTGGTAACAAATGCTGCTTTATTAGGCTGAGGTGCAGCTACGATTGTGCTGTGAAGTTGTGAGGTGGTATGGAACGTTATCAATGATGCCAGACGCCAACAGGACAATTCCATTTTCACATTCAGACTCTGAACAATGACTCTTATCGCCGACTGATCTATTATCTTCCCCTGTCACAGTGGCCTTTTCTTAAAATGTTACAGGAAAGACTTTTCCAGCCCAGTCTCCGTCTCATTAACTTACCCTTTAGTTCTGCGAGCTCTCATCGTTATTGTGGTGCTGCACTCCAGACTCTCCATTATACACTCCCTTTGAGACGAACACTTTATTTTGTCAAATCTGCTCCTAACTACCCTTCAAAGTATCACGTTTGAAACGACAGAGCGACTTTTCAGTGGCTCGACAACGTTACTGACGATGACACGTTTACGCTGCCGTCAAGCTTCCTTTAGGGCTAACAGTGGCACCGCCAGTACGGCCACCGGGTACGTTTTCCTGATTACGACCCGCTTCGACCACAGAGATCAATTTCATGATCGTAGATATAGCAAACATAGAACTGCTCTCCATCCACACCACTGACAAGACAACGGAGCAGCAGAATGGAACCGTGATGTCGCTCAAATATTAGATGGGATTTACTTGACAAACGTTACCCTCCGGACTGCAAACTTTGGCCGATCACAATCGTTCTTTCCGTGCAGGTTGGTGCATGTTTGAACAGATCTGCGCAGAGGTTTGCTGTAGAGGAGGCCCATTTTTTTTTCCCAAAGTCAAAATGCTGTTGGTTTAATGGTAAGGTAGCTCAGTGGGACAAGGAGTTGGGCTAGCGATATGGGTTCGATGCCCGTTCACGCTATCAGTCTGTGTCCTTGGATAAGACACTTCATCTGCATTGTCCCAGTTCACCCAGCTGTAAATGGGTACCACCATTGGCTGGGGAAGTTACATGCGATGGACTGGCGACCTGTCCATGGGGGGAGTCATAGACCATATACAGCGATCTAAGCACCGGCGCCAATGAGCCTCACGGCCTGTATGGGGCTTACGCAGCCTCTGAACGGGGACTCGGCTATGAATACGTGCTGCGTTGGAATATTTCTTATATTCAGAGCCTTCAAATGTGACAACTTTCACCAATTCATTTAAAAGTCACAAGACTTGGATATGATTTTCTGTGAGTTTTGCAAATGGTCAAACTGTTACTACGTCGTTGCTCATTTTAAGACACTGTGCATCAATGTCTGGTGACCGTCATCCATACCTGCTTCAAGATCGTCCTCGTCTATCTCGGGAGTGCCATAGCTGCGGCTCAGGGCCTCTTGTACTTCGTTGGCGTCTTCCATCATGTCCTCCAGCTGATCCTGTAAATCCTACAAATCCAAATAGATGTGCTCACTTTTCACGTCATGCACTGGAACAAAACCTCTCACCAATGGTACACAATCTCATGAACAATTATTCATTTAGGGTTGGCTGTTGCTATAAATAAGGTGCGTCAGTGTTCCCCTTTGACCACAGCCACCATCTCCGTCTTTGACAATACAGAAAAACGTCACACATAATAACATAACAGAAACAGGTTAACAAACGTACATCAATCTGATCAAGTTTCACATCCTTGTAAGCCTTTTTCATTTCCTTTGCGCCGGTCTTCATGGCATCCACCTACGAAGACACAAGAGCAATCAGGGATGTCATTTTTGCGGGCGATTTCCTCGTAAAGACAGAAATGTGTGATAATCAGGTTAAGTTTGTGTGCAAACAAGTATTCAGATTCCTTTATTGTTGTACCCGAGCATGAGCTGATTCTGTCAAATCTAGTTATTGATTTCACTGTTTGTTGATTAATTGATAAAATAATAAAAAATAAATATATAATAAAAGTTCAGTGTGTGGCAAGTGATCAGTGTATGATACCAAAGGTGCATTCATTTGTGTCCACATTTGCGACAACTTAGATCCTTCTGCTTAAGAAGTGATAACAAATAACCTCAACCGGGGTGAGAAAGGACAAAAGTGAAAATCTTTTCTTTTCTTTTTTTTTGCCTTAAACCAGTGAATTTACAAAGAAAATTGTGAAACATTGCATTACTTTTCTTGAAAAAAAAAAAAAAAAATCACTAAACTTTAGTTAGCAAGCATCTCATCAGTGTAAGCGCAAAAAAAAAAAGTTTTCAGTTTTTGTCCCTTGTCACTCCGTTTTACAGTATGCAAGAAAAAGAGGCACAGAAAGAAAAACTGTAGAAACACTGATTAAAATAACAGAGACATCCGCTCACAAATGTCAGCTGATACAACGTCAAACCCTGATGACAGAGACACACAGCTGGCAGTTTAAGTCATAATGTTACAACTAGAGCTCGACCGATATGGATGTTTTTGGGGGGACGATACGGTACCGATATCAGGGAATAAAAATATATACAAATGAAAGTGTTCATTTCTCACTAATTTTTCCAAAATATGACAAAAATGCCAAACATATAAGATTTATACAGAAATACAGCTGTCTGGGATCATATTCTGTCATCTTGGATTATTTTGTTCGGGCAACCAACCGATATGAACGTCACATTGCCTTCAATCAGATTGGCAGTCACTGTGTCGCTTCCCTCAGCGTTTGAATAAAATAGACTTCTCGTCTATTTTGGCCGCGCCTATCCAGCGGCATAGCGACCACTTGTCTCTTGTCACTGTAAAGTGCCCACTGCAATTGAAAATGAATGGCAGCTGCTCACTTTTCCTCTGTCTCTTGTAGCTAATGTGACCAAGGGGTGATGGGGGTCCCACCCACGCTTGACAGCATTGTAAACAATGCCGTCATACTGCCCTCTGCTGGACAGACTATGTAATGACACCATTTCCAACAGCCAAAGTGTTTTTCTGCATTGTTTATTAGGCAAAATAAAAGTTTGCATATCATCAAAAATAACGCTGATACCGATATGTTTGTGAAAGGCTCATATCGGCCGATATTATCGGCCAACCGATATATCGGTCGGAGTCTAGTTACAACTGGGCTGTTTCAGTTACTGGCAAACTATGGTGAAGGTAAATCAGATCATTTTCCGGGTGAGACAGCTCCAGAAAGATTTACCAGAGTACTATACTGTTTGTATTTCTTAATAATTGATGTATATGAAGTCCAAGACATATTCACTGATTGGAAATGTTCATGCATCCATCCCTGGACTCGTCTAAAGAAAAGTGGCTCTAAAAGTGATGATTTTCTGTAAACGCAGTGCGTGCATTTTATGTCCGTTTTATTTTAATATATGAAAGTATTTTTGTTGTTCAATAATTTTGGACATTCTATTAAATATTCTAATCATACAAAATTGATTCATTTTGCATTTATTTCTGAACATTCTATACTTACTGTTGTTTTTGTGTCCTTTAGCGTTTGAATTGTGTAGTTTGCCTGCTCCATGTTAAAAGACTGCTGAGCCAGCTGCTCTCTTTGACCTTCATACCTACGGAAAACAATCATTTTCAAACAGCGGTATCGTGCACACTGCTCTGAAAGCTCAGTTCTCATATGTGTATACAATGAATAAATAAATGACACGGATGTGGAAGTTTCAGAAGTTTATAGTAAAAGACTTACATTCTCTTTTGCTTCAGTACTCTCATCGCCTTCTGTTTCACCATATTCTACAAAGGAATTCATAAGACTGACGTTTGTCATCGTTACAAAAATCCTGACGGACATTTCCTAAGGTTGCTGTGATGCGCCCTACCTTTGATGGGCCCTCCTTCATCTTTTTCAGCTGGTCCTTGTACTTCAAAAGCTCAGCATCAAGTCTGCCAATTTTCTTTTCTATGGACTCTGCTCTCGCATCCACCTGTGTGAGAAGAAAGGAGGAGATCCTTGAGAGGTGCAATGACTCGGAGCATCCTGGAATACAGTCCAAATGTAGTAAGTGCCCTGTGTCAGAGGGACAGGGAGCAGATATGCGGCTTGATGCCCATGATCAGTGACTACTTAACAAGATGGCTAACAGAGGCTCCAGACCAGAGTTCTGCAGAAGTGAGGGCCCGTGCACATTGCTTTAATATCATCTACAGCTCAGGAGGACGACAGCACTACTTTATACATAAAGTATCTGCACACATGCAAATATGCAGCGGTGATGCTCACACACAGTAGTTACAGCTTTTGTCTTTTATAGTTGCACAGATGTTAACGTCTAATTGGTGCGAAATTTATGTACAGATAAATACGCGACTTGTTACACCAAATGCAAAACTTTGAAATAAACTGCTTTTCCCCCCCTGCACTCACAGCACTGACATGCATTTGCGCGTCCTGAATGAGGGACCCTAATTCTGCTTATTCTGGAGTTTATTCATTTGATCCTTTTCATCCAGTACATGTTCGTAGAAAGTGTCGCGTGTTGCACAGATTGTAAACATCACCAACAGATTTTTCTGCTTTTTGCTTACAGTACGGAGGCCATTTGATGTGCATTTATTTTAAAAAAAGTGGACAGGGCATGTTTGGTGCTGAAGGAGTTTGAAAGCGGGACAGTTTGATCAGCTTGTTGTGACGTGCGCTTGTCGCACGCTGTGTTCAGATGGGAGGTCGGCACATTTTGTATCGATGTTTACACGTGCTCACGCAGAGGTAGAGAGCGAGCTTTATTCGTCAGCAGAAGGGGAAATGTGCAGATGTAGTTTGTGTGCCACGACTTCAATCTCTTGTTTAATGCCCAAAAAAAGTGTCCAGACGACAATGATGTAAAACGGCAAAAAGCAGAACTTCATCAAACTGGATAAACCAAAAGAAAACAAAGTTTGAATTTTTTTTCCTCTATGAATGACAAACTACTGATTATGTAAACAGCTGACGATTAATTCTGTCGATCAAATAACCGTTTCACCTCTGCATTGTTTTCCCTCTGTCAGCTACTGAGAAATGTGATGGCTGTCATTACTGTTTGACTTGAATGTTTGAGCCATACAGCTTCACGGTGGAGTGGAACAGAGAAGGATTTTCTTTAAAAAAAAAAAAAAACATTGAATTTCAGCTAACATTTGCCAGAAGCCTAGATTTGATTTTTTTTTTTTCTTGTATTAAAATCCTTCTCTGCTCCACTCCACCTTGAAGCTGTGACTGGTGAGGCAACAAGCAAAAGTTGCACTACGCCTAGTTTCTCCAGTCACAGAAGCCTATAACTCCTTCAGAGTTGTCATAGGTGTCTTGCCTCGTTAGTCTCCTCTCCTTGTTGCACAGTCAATCACTTTTTGAGATCTGCCTACTACAGACAAACATACAGTACCACACTGTTTGTATTTCTTAATGATGATTCGTAAGTTCTTCATGACACAACTCCACAGTACATGGAGAATAGGCAGTGGCGGCCTTGAACCGGGAGCCTTCTGCTTTGAAAGCAATCGCACTTAACCGCAAGGCCACCATGTTGCCACGCCGATGACTGATGTACATATTTAGTGACTTGGAACTGTTCATATATCCATCTTCTTACTTATCTAAAGAAAACTGGCTAAAAAGATGATTTGTATGAATAAGAATACTTATTTTTACTTTCTCCAAATACTTATGGCCTCTGAAAATGAAGGGACTGTATATTTAAAAAAAATGGCAGTAATTCCTAAATCGCTAATGTCATATTTTTGTTAAACCCCTTGATTAAAGCTGAAAGTGTACATCACAAGAAAATCTTGATTGTTTCATTTCAGCTCTATCGTGGTGGTGCACACAGGCAAAAGCTCAAAAATTGTGCCACTGTCCAAATACCTATGGATGTAACTATAGCATTACAACTAGGATAGGGACGACTAGTCGTAATATTCGACTACGATGAGCTCATAACCGACTAGTTGGCTAATTCAGATAGCATGATTTTAGTAGAATTTAAAGGTAAATAGCCTGTTTCAAATAACTGTTTCAGTAATGTATTTTTATGGCTTCAATGTTGAACTTACAGAGACAATTTAATTTACGCATTTCCACTGTGGCTGATTTACAACGCCGCCTGAATTGAACAATCCATCCATTCGTTTTTTGAACCGGCTTATTCCAGTTAAGGGCCCCAGGCTGGCCACAGGAGGGACCAGGAGGAGCAGGGGTCAGCCTGATGGGACAGGAGGAGATCGGGTGATCAGAGGAGGAGTTATTGAGGCGATGAACTGCGTCACCTCAGGGAGCTTTGGCGGATGGCTGCTGCATGTCTGACGGCAATGCCCTCAGACCGCCCTCTGCTGAACAAACTATGTAATGGCACCATTCCCTACAGCCAAAGTGTTTTTCTGCATTGTTTATAAGGCAAGATAAAAGTTTTCATATCTGCAAAAATAACACTGATACTGATATATTTGCAGAAGGCTCATATTGGCCGATATTATCAGCCAACTGATATCAGTCAGGCTCTAATTGGTTGTTTGTTTGTTTAAAAAAAAAAATTAAAGTCAGTTTAGAGTTTCGCTGCTTAGATTTGACGTTGATGACTAATGGTACCCGACTAGTCGACTGATGATTTTGATTAGTCGTCCCAATGCTAAATACATCACAAATGTGTTCGGCACACAGACCAAAAGGAATAAGTTCCTTCTATCAAAACCATTATCAGAGGGATTTGCTCTGCAAGTACACAATTTCTACTTATGTTTTGTGTGGCAGACATAAAACTGGATAACAAAACAAAAATTTTTATTTCAATAAAACAAAGCTGAGACGATTAATTTGCCAAGTGACAGAAAAGTAAATCATTTTGCAGAATGAAACTTTAATTTCAGGTTTTGCCCACTTTCTTCTTTGTCACTACACGTAAGTGGAACTTCTTTGGAATTTGGACTATTAGACTGAAAAAAAAAAGAAATTATTTTATCATTTTCTAACACTTTATAGGCTAAATGGTAAGATGTTTAATCTTTAAAGCAATCGCCAATGGAAATAATCGCTTTGCTTTTGCTTTGCTGTTTGTTGGACCTTCAACAGCCTGAATCCGAAGTGAAGATTAATTAAATCTTCACCTGATCGATAAACTGAGAGGTTTGGTTATTTGTTGTTAGCCTGTTAGCCTGTTAGCTCGGCTCGCTTTGTGACCGTGCTAAATAACGGTACCGTTAGAAACTGCAGCACTTACATTGCCTATGCAGTCCGACAGATTAGGAGGAGGAGCTTTCGGTTTTCCTCGCCCGAATATTCTATTCATTTTCTAAATGTTTCACTGACACGCCGATATTTCAGCTTTTTATTTTAGAAAATACGAAACGCATCAAAAGCAAAAAGCTTTCTTCTTTAAAGACACCCGGAAGCAGCTGGAAGGACACACAGCGTTCCTATTGGTTGGTGCAAATCGTCGTGGCCAATGACAGTTCAGATGCTCGGTTTCCCCCGTGTGGCGAGCAGTGGTACTGCCGCCTCCGGGGGAAGCCTTTTGTCCAGTCTTTTGTCCACAGACGGTCTGTGGAAAAATCTCGTCATCAAATGACTGACAGAAAGGAACTGACAACAATAAGTTTGCATCTTTTAAAAATGTTAAAAAGTTCTGAATAAATTCAACACATTTTGTGAAAAGATGGGCTTTGGAGAGTGGAAGGTGGGTTCGATTTTAAGATAAATCCTGATACAGATGCAGATTGAGGATTTTTTTTTTGTCTTTTTAATTAATATTGTGAGAAAATGCTTTTTTCACAATTTAAAAAATTTCTCAAAAATAATGCATTGATGTGGTTGAAAAATAAGGCACATATAGACGATTAATATCTATGATTGTGTAGAATTTAGTGTGGAGATAAGAAATGATACAGATCCAGATAATAGAAAAGGTTCTCAAATTATGAAATATTGTCCGTGTGAAATTAGGTACAGATCCCGGATCTGGATCTGGTGGCTCACAACATTCATTCAGTCACTGTGTGGAATTGGGTCAAAAAGCCTGCAGCTGCAGCAGTGTACAAGTACTTTTGGCATATCTTTACCCTCTCTATATAACAGAGGCACGTGTACAAGCAGGAAAATTATATTTTTAAGATGTCAAAAAAACAGTGGCCTCCAGGATCCTACGATTAGCAAAAAGGCTTCACAACCAACTTGGTAGGCTTTTGAGTATTTATGTTATTTTGCGTGTTAAAAGATGCTGACATGGCCCAAAACAGGAGGATCACTGGCCCTCACCTGCATGTATCAGAACCCAAAATTTCAGAGGTGAATATGCAGCAGGTTTTACAGAGCTATTTGCAGAATGTTTGCGGACCCACTCCTTCACTTACTCACTAACTGACTGACTCCATTAATCCTGCGCATGCTCTGCTAATCACAGGGAAATCAGCCTTATTTATAGAGACAAGCCTAAAAAAAAAAAAATGCAAACCTCACCAACACCGCCGAAAATAAATATATAAATAATAAATAAACTTACTGTGCCAAACTCTTTCTATTTATTAACACTCAATTTAAGATATGTGGTGACTTGTAAATGTTCTTCTCTCCTTCCCTTTGCTCATCTAAAATCAACTGGCTGTAAAAGTGATCAATAATTTTGTTATATTCAAGCTGTGAGTACTTACATAATCCATTATTTTGTGATTTATATTTTATATTTTAATGGTTGATCAAAAGTTGGAACGATATGCAAAATGCAAAATGCAAAAAAAAATAAAATAAAAAATAACCTGCCGTGATCCGTAGATTTACTTTGACTTCTATTTCATTGCAGACAGAATGAACTCAAGATATTTCATGTTTTGTGTGGGCAGCTTCATTTCGTTTGGTCATATACATCCATTCATACATCCATTCCTGCATTTCAGGCCTTCAACACATTCCAAAAAAAAAAAAGGTGGGCCGCTAAAGCATTTACCACTTTGTAATGTTGCAATTCATTCTCACAACACTTAAAAGATGTTTTGGCATTGAGGATACTAAGCGATGAAAAATTTCAGGTGTTATTTTTTTCCCCGTTCTTCCTGCAAATACATCTTAAGGTGTGCGACAGTACGGGGTTGTCGTTGTTGCATTTTTCATTTCAAAATTATCCACACATTCTCCATTGAAAACAGGTCAGGACTGCAGGCAGGCCAGTCCACTACCCGTATCCTCTTCTTCCGCAGCCATGCCTCTGTAATGTGTGCAGAATGTGGTTTTGCATTGTCTTGTTGAAAAATGCATCAACCTCTCAGGAAAAGATGTCATCTTGAGGGCAGCATATGTTGCTCAAAAATCTCAATATACTTTTCTGTATTAATGCTGCCATCACAGAAGTGTAAATGACCTTTGTCAAGGGCAGTGACACAACACCATACCATGACAGACCCTGGTTTTTGGACTTGTTGCTGATAACAGTCTGGATGGTCCTTGTCATCTTTGGTCTGGAGCACATGGCGTCCATTTCTTTCAAAAAAGATCTGGGATACTGATTCGTCTGACAACAATACATGATTCACAATACACATTGTGATGGTCCAACCCAGATGTCTCATGCTGCTTCTGGACAAGGTTAACATAAGGCTTCATT
>OMMV01212555.1:0-11909 GCA_900302635.1 Chatrabus melanurus | reverse complement strand
GATATGTGCACGGCCCCTGCTAAAACCTTTTTTCATATCAACAGATCCAGAAGAATGAGGAGATCCAGATGAAATGTAGGTGAATGTTTGCCCATGGGATCCTCTCTAGGCACAGTGAAGTTGAACTGTATCTGATGGGATTTCAGAATTATAAAACTTTTAAAGGTGTTAAATGGGGTTTTCAATGTTAAAATTGAAAGCGATGTCAAATATAGATTCTGGATCAGATCCAGATGAAACCTGGTACGGTGATAGAGGTTGCCACTCTACATGTCTCCACCAAATGTCATATTAATCGCTCAAGAATCGATGGAGATATGAATTTTTTTAATCTCGCCAATGATGAGAGATAGGGATTTTCAGGATTTTAAAAAATTCCTGAATCCAGAATATGATCCGGATCACTCCCAAAAAGTAATCATTTGTTCTGTCTATCCAGGGCTATTTTTTTTTAAAATTTTTTAATGAAAATCCATCCAGAACTTTTTCCGTAAAGTTGCTAACAAACAAACAAACAAACAAACCAACAAACCAAGCAACGTAACCGAAAACATAACCTCCTTGGCGGAGGTAACTACATGTAACTTTAAAAGCCCACACAGGTTGAGAGAGACAGAGCGAGAAGGAAGAAGTGCCTGCTTCGGCTATATTCATAAAAATTCCTTTCTACAGGGTTGTCTTGAAATGGAACAATGTTATTTGAGTTTTAGAATGTAGGCAGTGTTAAATAACATGAAAATAACAGTTAATTTTTCTGATTTGATACATTTCTGTTCAGAAACATTCTCTCAAAAAATCTGGAGGAATTTCCGTGCATAAAGGACAAGGGTGCAAGCCTTAGCTGAACACCCGTGATCTCCAATCCCTCAGATGGCACTGCATCAATAACGTCATTCATCAATAGCTGATATAACCACATGGGCAAGAGTTTACTTTGGGAAACCTTTGTCAAGCACTACAATATGGAGTTACATTACTCGCTGACCCATTCACTCTGTACCTCGCTCAACCACCTCCCTTACTTTCTTTTTGTTTCATGGCTACATTCATAAAAATCCTTTCCGCATGGTTGTGTGGAGGTATGACCATGTTATTTGACTTTTTAAATGAACCGCTGGCAAACAACCAGAAAATAACTGTCTAATTTAGGACCTTTCTGTGTGGAAACACTGTCTCTCTCACAGAGAACCACACCTGCTCCTAATTTCCTTCATCCATCAAGCATCCACTAACCATGCAGCAGATGGCAGTATTTAACAGATATTACATAAGCAAAACAAAGTTGCTTTTTCTGATTGACCTGATCCATCAACGTTCACCAGTTTGTCCTCATTATATTGCCTTTGAACATGAAGACGTGCAAGATGATAACATTTTTTGTTTTTGAGTTAATTATTCACTCACTGCATTTTACAGGGTACACACCTAAGCTTTTCCAAAGCCTGGGAATATTGGGGACACATCCCAAGTGAACCTTACTGAAATACACTTACTGAATTTGGTGTTCTTCTGTTTTCATCTTTTCAAGTTGTAAAAATAAATTCACAAAAATGCAAGTTACAAGTTGTCATTTTGCAGACACACACACACACACACAAACAAATGTCTTGCAAAAATGACAGAACCCACAAGCAAGCCAGGATTATATGCAATTATGTATTTGTAAAGGTATGTAGTTACCACACATTTCATTTATCCATATTTGTTTATAAATATTAAATATTTAGATATGAAGCTGTCAGTGTGTCATTTATTCAACATTTATCCCATAGGAACTTAAAGCTAGAGTGTGTAGGATTTAGTGTCATCTAGTGGTGAGGCATCAGATTGCATTATGCCGTCGCCGGTTACAATTTTGTTTCCCTTCATGTTTTCGTTTATTTGGCGACAGGGATTCATGCACTCTTGCCTTCTCTTGTGATAATCGATATCTATGAACCTCCAGGTCACAAAAATGAACATTCTCAAACTTGTTAACCTGCACTAGCAACCAGTAGACAGTGTATAGGGGAGTGCATTGGTTATGAATTCTATATTCCATTTCTGCTAATAATCACCCCTAAATCCTACACACTGTGGCTGTAATAACAGACATGGAACGTTTGACCAGTTGGTGGCACTAGATGAAAAGTCAAAGTCAGTATTCATCCTCTGGGGCCTATGAATATAAGTAAAATTTTATGGCATCTACCAAAGTGTTGGACCGACTTATTGTGCTTCATGTTCTATGGAATGGATGTAAGCAGAATGAAGAAAATTATTGGGTTGCTACAATCAAATTTCCGTCATGGCTGCACATATGCATTCCTGCTCATATTGAGAATGTAATGTAAAACGGCATCCTTGTGCAACATCCCGTTCTGGCGTTCCAGCAGCTCCGAATCTGCACCTCAGCAGAAAATAAGAAGGTTGCTGTAGCCTTAAATTATCATAATGGCACATAGAACTGTAGTGTATATACACGCACACCACAAAAATACCTCCATTTTCACATTTCATAGCTCATGAAATATTTATTTAAGGAAAACATTCTTGGTTTCCGCTTCAGTCCAGAAATGCCACTTTGTATTTAAAGCTCATGCTGTGAAATGTTGAAGATAGTAATTCTGAGACTGTAATAAAAAGAGAAAAAAGGAACTAAAGAAAACATGAACTGTTCCTGTGGTTTCATTGCTCTCGTGGCCTTCGTCTAATAACAGTAGCATTAAGTGTTTTCTCAGTGTTTCTTGTTAAATGTGGTTTTGTAAGGTTACGCACATCTCCACCTGTGTTGGAGTGGAATGTTCACCCACCAGTCTGTGGGATTCTTAAATGTTCTTTGACTTTTTCATTTATTGCAACAACAAAAAAAGATGACTTCTGCAAGAATTTTTTAAACTTTTAATTAAACACAGAAAATAACCAACAATATTTGCCATTAAAATTCTTTTTTTTCATATCTGAGGAATTGTATTTCACCTGAAGGCTAGTATTCAACCATAACGAAATCCACATGAGCCCATAACCAGATGCGGCTAATATTTCCTCTCCAGTGTCAGTATTGTTTATTACCATGACGATAAACAGACCAACATATTTTTGAGTCAAAACAATTGTGCACGGGTCGGGTGGTATTCATATGTAAATGTGTCCACAGTGTCTTTGGCCACTTTGGCCTGAGTGTGCCTGTTTGTGTCTGTTCAAATGTGTGCAGCACATGTTGCGCGTGTTGTTGATCACTTCATTGTTGTGGTTGCATGCGCTGAAGAGAGTTTAAGAGGTCAAATTGTACATCATTTTAACAAGTGAATATAAACACCAGCGGCCTCAATTCTAACTTTCTGTGCAGATTCACAACTAAAACTGTGTGCACGCTTAATAGAGGAGGTGGTCAGGATGACAGCAGTAATCGCAGAAATGTGCGGAGCTTTGTATGAGTTACTGGGTATATTGAGACGACGTGTGTTACATGAATGTGCATGTTCGTATGTACGTGGGAAAGCTATACATCTACGTGCAGAGTGTGAAAGATAAAATCAGATGTTAGTCAGGTTCACTATGTTCAGGGACTAGCTTTCATTGGAATTTTGTGGAGTTTGCAAAACTACACATTTTTGAAAAGTGCATACAATAGCCAATCAGAAAATGGATGATTCCATTTTCCCGGAAGCCATCATGGTGGCCATTGTAAAAATGGCAGCTTATAATTGGAGTCTTTGAATATCCCAGATTCTAGATGACCTAGGATCACATTTACAAAGTCATACATACAAATCCAAGATGGCCATCCATAAATGTGACTTTGCCCACATGTAGATTTTTGTAATTAGCACCATTGGGTTACTTGGCCCTGAAATGTGTATTTAGCCACTGGAATCAAGATGCTAGGTCATCTAGAAGCTGAGATATTGAAAAATTCCCATTTTAAGCTGTCATTTTTCCAAATGCAAGATGGCCACCATGCTGGCTTCTGGGAAAATGGAATCATCCATTTTCTCATTGGCTATTGCATGCACTTTCAAAAATGTATAGTTTTACTCATCTCCACAAAATTTCCAACTAAATTTCATAACAAACCTGACCATGTGTGATCATATGAATGAGTGTGAGGAGCTGCATCAGTGCCACATAGAGTCGAAACTGCAGATGTGGCCCTACGTTACATAGGGGGCCTGCAGCCACAGCAAGCACCGCAGAGCACTGCCTACCCCATGTGCAAGGACATGTGCAGCAATACTCCATTCCGCCAGGAGGCAAGAAGCAACTAAGGGGATTGCAGATCAGCTACCCAACAGGAAGGTGCACCACACTTCTCTGTACACTGGAGCAAAGCAGCCCTGTGAGCATGAGATTTAGGACACAGTCCCCCAGTTCCAACATCAGACAGAACCCAAACTCTCACAGAGAGAGCAGGCTAATGGCCCACCAGGGACTGCCAACCAGGCCAAGAGCTGGCAACATCCACCCCCCCACCTTCCCCTAGGGTTGAGGTCCCTGCACTGGTGCTAATGGGAGTCCTCACTCCAGCTGCCAGTGCCAAGCACACACCAACTCCAGCCACCCAGAGGGTCACCCATACTACCCAGAGGGGCGCCCTGAAAGCACACCATCCCCACTAATACCCCGACTATTTCCAGCCCAATCTTCCATCCTGCCAAGGACTACAGGGCAACAGCAGTAAGTGGCACCCCATTGTGATCCTGTGCCTACAACATGAGCTGTTGCTGGTGAAAGCCACAGGGCACTTGAAGGCCACCGCCCGAGACCTCCAAACATATGCCTGAGGGTCTCCAGATGGTTCACTGGCAACCCCAACTCTGCTGGCCATGGGTAGGAGTAGACTCCTGCCCCCCCCCTCCCCTGCAGACACAGACCAGGCCAAACTTCACCTTACTACTTCGCTGCTTCACCTCAGGGAGCTTTGATGGCTGCGCTCTGCAACACATCCCTGACTAAATATAAACAGCATAGTGGAGTCAGACACACCCCAAACACACTAGTGCTATGTGCCATAGAACATCAAGATAGGGCCCATTGTCTGTGTTGTTTTAAGGTAAATTCTGTCACACTTTTTTCATTTCCACTTCAACATATCAGGCTCGACTTGCTGTGAAAAACATGTGTAAGTCACTGCACATTCTTTCTTTATAAATTCCAGTTCATGTGTGGGGAAAGGCTTACGCATCGTGTGCACACATCATTTTATATGAGGCTCCAGATGTCTTAAAAACGATTATCAACGTTTGTAGCCAAAAGTGCCCCATAAGCCTTTTTGTGTTGCATCCTAAACAAAAAAAGAAAAAAAAAGTCAAGTCTTTAGGAAACTACCAACCATTCCTCATAGAAATTCTAGTCATGCAACTTTTCCAAACAGGTGCTATTTTGGGAGACAAGCACAACAAACAGTAAAGCATACTACAATAAATTGTGGAAGAAGTGACAACTTTGCCAGTTTTAATAAATAATAGTTTACTTCAATGAAAGATGCAACAGAGTTTTAGCACTTTGTATGGCGTTATATAAAGGAAGCTTTGGGTCTGATTGTTGCTTAAAGGACTTTTTCAGATGTTACAGTTTAACTTCTCTTTGTAATATCATTCCTGTTTATCTGATACAAAACTATGTGCATTTGCGCGAAAATAATTAATTCCTTGCTTTCCCTCTTTTTGAGGATAAAGCAACATCTGGTTTGTCCTTGCAGTTGTGGCAAGCGGAAAAAAGTTGAAAATTTGTATCTGGTGACACCACGTACCGTCAGAGTGTGCAGTACTACCAGCGGTGGCATAATATTTCCTCATCCTCTCATTGAAATGAATGCAACATCTAGTTTACCATCTGCTGCAACATGTGAATACAGATGCATCATTCAGTAGCTGCAAATATTCCTTGTGTCATGTTCAAGGGGCTGGTGTTGTCATCAGGAACACCCCACTGGAAAAGGGGCATCTCTCTCACAGACGATGTGGGCGTGTCGCACAGTGTTACACCAGGGCAGGGGGCGTGTCTGACAGAGGATGCTGGCGTCCATATATGGATTTTGTTACTGAAGTCTAAAACAAGCTTTTTCAAGCCTAAATTTTCTTAAGCACAGAGCAGATCGTACCAAACGGCAAGCTACGGTACTGAAAAATGACGCCAACGCGGAAGTGCCAAATCTTGCAGTTGCTTTATTTAATTTGTATAGTAGCACCATTAGCACTAATTAGCGGGTATCAAAAGCTGGTCACATTAGCTCCAGTGTTACTTGATGGTTACTGAGGCAATATCCCGGTCATAATTTTAAATATCCACACCCAAGCCACCCGTTATGAAAACCACTGCCCAGGCCCCAAAAATATGCATTAATCAAACACCCCAAACAAGATTAGCCTGTTAGCTTTAGCTTGTTTGGTAAGTATCAGATGGAGGGCATGTTTGGGCTTCATTCGTCCCGCACAGGTCGCACCTGTCTTACTCACACTCACCTCTTTACCCATTTATGGTTTAGCCGGGATGTAGGCAGGGTCAGGCACTGCCAAGATGGCGACATTTGGAGCTGCCCCATTTGAGCTTCAAACCCGCTCCTCACAAAAACTATGGGTGACGTCACGGAGGCTTTGTCCGGTATATATGCAGTCTGTGGTTTGTACATGCACAGTCAGAAAATTGTGGGACTTTGCGGATGTATAACATGAAGCTCCAACCATATTTAAGTGTAAGAATTAAAATTTTCACAATATGACCCCTTTAACTTTGAGAATCTAGTTGGTCAAAAATGAATGTACGTGGTTATCATCATGAAAAGTCTTCCTGTTTGTCTGTGTGTGTGTGTGTGTGTGTGTGTGTGTGTGTGTATCGCTGATCCATCTGTCCTGGAATGTTGACATATACCCCTTCTTGGCGATTTAATCAGAGCTGAAAATTTTGAGAGCAGGTTGTATTTCCAGGGAGCTTTACATTCCTGAACCCGTGTCTCTGCTGCTGAGGTCTGAACGGTCGCGTGTATTTGTTTGTGTGTGTTTTATAATGTCACCAGCTAAACCACATGCTACATCTGTACAAGAGTTGTGCATGAGATATATATACTCGTTTGTAATGTGTTTTCTATCTGTGGGCACTTGGCCAAGACATACAGCCGTCCTCCACTGAGTTAACCACAAACTGAGAATCTCACACACGCACAAGGACACTGAAAGAAAACTTGTTCTTCAGCATGACAGGAAATGAGAACTGTCAAACCAAAAAAATACATGTATTAACTTGGAATCTTTAGAGAGCAAATAAACATTGCTTCAGCTCTTTTAAACTTTTTTTTTTTTTACACCAACGTCAAACTAAGTAAAACACCAGAGATAATCTTTTTCTTTATTTGGAGCTTCCATATCCTCCATTTTTCACACTGAATTACAACCCCAGATCAGAAAAAGTTGGGACAGTAGGGCAAATGCAAATTTAAAAAAAGTAGTGATTCTTACATTTACTTTGACTTATATTTCATTGCAGACAGTATGAACATAATATATTTCATGTTTTGTGTGGTGAACTTCATTTCATGTGTTAATATACTTCCATTCGCGCATTTCAGGCCTGCAACACATTCCAAAAAAGTCGGGACGCTAAATTATTTACCACTTTGTAATGTTGCCATTTCTTCTCACAACACTTAAAAGATGTTTAGGCATTGGGGATACCAAATAATGAAGCATTTCAGGTGTTATTTTGTCCCATTCTTCCTGCAAACACGTCTTAAGGTGTGCAACAGTACGGGGTCGCTGTTGTTGCATTTTTCATTTCAAAATTCTCCACACATCCTCTGTTGGGGACAGGTCAGGACTGCAGGCAGGCCAGTCCAGAACCCATATCCACTTCTTCCACAGCCATGCCTTTGTAATGTGTGCAGAATGAGGTTTTGCATTGTCTTGTTGAAAAATGCATGGACGTCCCTGGAAAAGATGTTGTTTTGAAGGCAGCTTTCAAATCGGTGTACTTTTCTGCATTAATGCTTCCATCACAGAAGTGTAAATTACCTTTGGCAAGGACACTGACACAACAGCATACCATGACAGACCCTGGCTTTTGGACTTGCAGCTGATAACAGTCTGGATGGTCCTTTTCATCTTTGGCCCAGAGTACATGGTGTCTATTTCTTCCAACAAAGTTCTGGAATATTGATTTGTTTGACCACAATGCATGTTTCCACTGTGTCATGGTCCAACCCAGATTCCTCTGAGCCCACAGATGTCAACACCGCTTCTGGATAAGGTTAACATAAGGTTTCTTTTTTGCACAGTAAAGTTATAAGTGCCATGTATGAATGTAACTCTGTACTGAAGTCCTTGATGAAGATTTCCCAAAATAATCCCTTCCCCATGTGGGTATATCGGCTATTGATGAATTATGTTATTGTTGCAGTGCCATCTGAGGGATCGGAGGTCACTGGTGTTCAGCTTAGGCTTGCACCCTTGTCCTTTATGCACTGAAATTCTTGCAGATTCCTTGGACCATTTAATGATATTATACACTGTAGAGGGAGAAATATGCAAATCCTTTCCAATCTCTCTTTGAGGAACATTGTTCTTAAACATTTCTATAATTTTTTCACACATTTGTTGACAAACTGGAGACCCTCTGCCCATCTTTGCTCCTCAAAGACTCAGCATTTCATGGATACTGCTTTTGTACCAAATCGTGATTACAATCACCTGTTGTTCACATAACCTGTTGACATGACCTGTTTGAAATAACATCATTATTTAATTGTTTTTACATCATTACTAACCCTAAATTGCACCCCCCCTCAACTTTTCTTGGAATATGTTGCAGGCCTGAAATGCAGGAATAGATGCATATTAACAAATGAAATGAAGTTGACCAGAAAAAAAAAACATGAAATATCTTGGGTTCATACTGTCTGCAATTAAATAGAAGTCAGTAGAAGTAAATGTAAGAATCACTGCATTTTTTTCATATTGTCCCAACTTTGTCTGATTTGGGGTTGTAGTATCTGTGTGGCCCTGACTAGTTTGTTTTTGGTCCACATCTTCAGGAATGTTCATCAGTCGCCTTTTTTGTGTCCTCATGAGCCATTCAGTGTCTGATATCAGCTAATTCGCTGACTCCGTTTGCTTTAGATTCTGTTTGATTCATATTCAAATAGTTTAATGTTCAGTTAGCTTTATATTCAGTCGGTGTTAGATTCTGTTTTTGAGTTACTTAGCTTTCAGTAAGCTTTGTGTTCAAACATTTTTATATTCAATTAATTTTAGATTCAATTAGCATTTGAAGAATTCATTTGCAAAACCCTCTGAGCCCATTTTTGTTAAATGGAGGAAAATGCAATTTAAAATGGGAATTTAAAGGAAAACGTATTAGAAAATCCACAGATTTCCATAAATAAAATGAAAATCGTATGTTCAAATTCTTCAATATTTTGCACACTGAGCAGCTAAGTGCATGTTGGCCTCAACCAAAAATTTGCGGTTTTGGATTTAGAAGGTTTTGAAAATGAACTCTTCATTTTCATTTCATGTAGAGGTGGCGAGCACTGTTGCCTCACAGCAAAAAAAGGTTGTGGGTTTGGTTCCATAAAGTTACTTTCTGTGTGGAGTTTATATGTTCTCCCCATGTATCCATTCATCCAGGCCACCATAATTAAAACGTGCTCATTAGATGTTTCTCCCAACAGTTCATCCAGTTCCAAACCATGCAAGGATAGTGACTGGTCTGGTGCAAAGGTGTCATCTCCATATGAATGCAATAATGCACATCACACAACGGAGCGTGTGCACCTCAATCTCATATAAACCGATCTGAGTTATTGCATCAGGTTGGCCAAAGACAAAGCAGCTTTATCATTTTGCATCGCACGTCATCACAGGAAGAAAATAATTCAACTCCAGACCCAGTGAGAGGACGACATCTGGAAAAAGTAAAAAAATTATCTGCTGACACTAAACGAGGAGCTACATATCCAGCTGCAGAAAAAACGTTGATAGAAGCATGAACGTAAGAGGGTGACTATATGACGGAGTGAGGGAAAGGGGTTGAGGACACCTGCTGAGATGATGAGTGTTTAGGAGTTGTGTAACAGCAGTGAGCACATGGCCAATTTCATTTTGCTGAAGAATGACACAGCGAAGAGCTTGTGACAAAGAGGTCGATATTCTGTTCGTTGCCTTTTATGTTATGCATGGGCCAAAACACAATCAGAAGTGATGAAAAGCTTCTTCTGTAATCCACGTGATTTCATGACTGTTTGACAGTAAGATCTGGGTGGGGGAGGATAGACAGGACACTACAGCTGTATATAAAAATATGTTTTCCTTCCATGCAAGGCTAAAAATATTTGAAAGAAAACGAATAAGACAGCTGGGATGGGAGAATGACATGCCTTTGGGCAGCACAAATCTTCATCTAATAATTTTCAGATCAGGGAAGAGGCATCTGCAAGATTTAGATGCTTTGAGCTATCAGAGGAAGTGCAAAGAAAGAAGAAAGGGGTACGGTGGTTAAAAGAGAAAAGCCGGAGAGGGAGTGAATCATGTGCAAAACATCCCTTGAGACTTAGCAATGAGGAAGTTAATAAACAAAAATGAAATTCGCCTGCCAGTCTTGGATAGTTTGCAGCTCCGCCAGGGACTGATGTGATGCAAATTTTGTCTGAATAAACACAATAGATCCGGATTCCAATCCAATGCTTGAGTAAATTAATTTATAAGCATGAAAGTATTGCATATTATTTAGTCCCCACTGATTGCACTGTGACTGTGTAGGCAAATTATAAGCTTCTAGCTGCGATAATGACAAGCAGTGGCTCTGGTTCTATTTAGAGACTGACACAACCACCATTTTCCACTTTAAATGCTACTTATTATATTGTTGCACCCTCATTAACGTGATGGTTTGCTTGCATTTCACTGTCCTTCTGAATAATAACATTTTTGCTGTATGCAGTCGTGACAAACTGTGGTCCCGCACTCGCAGCCAGAGGGACGAGGATCAGAGAAAAGAGATGAGCCAAGAGGTTCCTCCTGTTTCGTATGCACACTGCTGCAGTGCCAGTTACAGTAAAGAGAAATTCAGCTTTGTTCAAAGAGACACGCAGAGAGAAGAGGCATCGCTCCCCGACTGAAACAAGCACTGGCTATTCTGTGGCAGTGTTTGTCCCGATTTAATCTAAAAGTTTTGTAAAATCACACACAGCTTCACAGTACAAATCTCCAGTGATTGGTTTGCCACTTTCAGTTTTCATGAATTGCCAAGATCATAAAACGTCTGCTCATTGGTTACTGAGTCTAATAGCTCTTCAGGTGGAAAGGCTCATTTATGCTCAATGTTAAATACAGATACGTTTACGGAGGGAGCCTTCTGTCCGCACTCTACGTACATTCCATCTGTTTTTGTGTCTGTTTTCTGAAAGCCTAAGGATCAGGGCTCCAGACTAACTTTTTGCATTGGTTGCACTGGTGCGCCTAACTTTTTTTATTTAGGTGCACCAGCACAAAAGTTAGGTGCACCCAAATTTTTCATCGTGACGCCTTTAACGCCACAAGTTCATGTTTTTAATCACTTTCCATATACATTCATATATTGTGTAAGTGATTTTAAACAAGAATAAGGTGTAGGTAAATGCCAGTCTTTATTTGAAGCACAACTATATATAAAAAGAAAAAATAAAGTGTTTAAACTTTAAAGTGCTACACTGAGCTGAATTTGAACAAACTAACTGTTTCAACAAGAAGAAATCACTTTGATTTTGTTTGCTTAACAATAGGGCTGGACGATATGGCCTAAAATTCATATTGCAATATAATCTTCAGTGTATAAATTTCAATATAACTGTGTCTGAATGGGTAACATACTCCCATAGCAACATTATTGAACTATTATACTGTTGTATACTTATTATACTATTGTACTGTTGGTCGGGCTTCACGCCCACAAATGGAATG
>OMMV01212547.1:2741-13796 GCA_900302635.1 Chatrabus melanurus | reverse complement strand
AAAAACGGTTTGCAGTCGGTAGAGGCGACTGCGGACCGGGCCTCACAATTTGAGTCCAAGCTCTACGGCTCTTTCTCGGTCTGATCACAGTACAGAACCCGTCCACGTCTGCCGGCGCTAAGCTAACGCTAACGGGCGCGCTAGCCGCCCCGAGGCTAAACTCATCTGGAGTGCCCGTAATATCTAACTCTATTGACAAAAGCTGCTCTAGCTTACGGACACGACTCTCTAACAGAGCCACCCTGTCTGACAGCATCGCGCAGCTAAACTAACCTTAGTGCAAGAAATAAACTAAGAGAGAGAGAAAGAACGCAGGCTAAGAGCTAATCGCTAAGCTAACCACTCCTAATTCTAAACTACACAGAAAACGGGCTCGAGTAGTTATTCAAGAAAACACAAAAAAGTCAGTGTGCAGCAGCACAAACAGATTATAAGCACAGGTGAGAAAATTCACTGGAAACAGAACAAATTACGACCTTTTTTGTTGATAAACAACGAGGCACTTCACAACAACGAGCTGCACAGCAGGAACGTCCTGTAATAGTCGCATCTGCCCAAAAATGCGTCATGAAGAGGGAAAAAAAACTGTTGCATCGGTCTACAAGTCGCATTTATTTTTCAAGCGTGGTGCTGGCTAACACGGTGTTTGCATTATAAATAAATAAATAATGCAGATTAAATTCATTTTTGCTTCTTGTAACGAAGCAAAAATGAATTTAATCAGCATTATTTATTTTTAACGCAAACACCGTGTTAGCCAGCAGAAGCTAATGAGCTAACTGTTATAGTACAAGGCACAAAGAACTTGAGAGTAAACTGCTTCTTGTTGCCTGTACTATGAAGGTTATTCCCTCTCTTTATTCAAGACATGGCCTTTTAGTTTGAGAGCATGATTTATTAATTTTGCTTCTTGTCTTAAGACCAAGCACGTCCTTCGCATTCAGTTCTTCTTTCTTGTTCTTGTTTTATGGCAGTTGCCATCCAGCTTAGTGGTACATTACTGCCACCTTCTGGTCTGGAGTGTGAATAACAGTACCACTTTCATATCAGTATGCAGGAGCAGTTTGTCATGTGTTGACTGTGCCATCTTGTGGCCATACATGATAATGCAGTACTTTTTCATATATGTCACTGAGATATAAGTTGCAGGACCAGCCAAACAAGTTAAACAAAAAAAAACATGACTTGTAACCTGGAAAATGCAGTAAGACGTATAATTTGAAAATGTATTTTCAGGCATCATGTGTAAAGATATGTCTCAGAGACATAGTGATTTTTTATTTTATTCCCCCGTAATTAAAAAGTTTGCTTTATTGCACCCAAATTAGTCTTTTGGATTTAGTTCAGATGTCCACATCAGTTTGCCTTTGATTAACTGTTATCTAATGTTTGGTTTCTGTCTGCATTTATTCAGTCAAACAAGAAGTCGAAAGAACCAGTACTCATCGAGCCCAAACACGACAGTGAGCTAGAGATGAAGGCTGCAGCACTGGAGTCGACAGGGGACCTGTCCTCTCAGCCCCAGCTTCAGCCACAGCCTTCCTCACCTGCACGCAATGAATCGAGACGTGTTTGTAGCAAAGCTGAGCGCGGTGGTAAACGCTGCCTGAAAAACAAATCAGTATCTGATAAAGTTGCTACGGACTCTAAAGGACAGAAAGGTGGAACTGGTGACAACTCTGTTACCACCAGCAAGACTACTGCACTTGTGAGAGGCGACCAACAGCTTCTGGAGCCACCTGCCAAGCACACCATTGTACCGCCATCCAAGACCTCTGAAGAGGCTCCGTCACAGACTGAGAAAGACACGCATTCTGTGAATTCTCTAGCCAATGACAGTGCTCCATGCGCACACCAGCCTGCTGGTCGGAGTCCGCAGACACAGCACAGGGAGGCAGATAACAAAGTAGAGATGCTTGGGAGTGACCAGGAATGTAATCCTGCACCTGTTACTGTCAGCCAAACAAGCAAAACTCTGGTAAGAAGAGTTGAAACATACCGTTTCTGTGACTTATGAATATTTCAACACTCCAACTGGGTTGCTTTTATTTTGAATGTTAATGTAGATATTCCCTGACTGAACATAACTCATTCAGCTAATTATCCCCTCCTGGCCATAAGGCCAGACAGGGGACATAGCCATAGACTCCGTCTGTGTGTCTGTGCATCAGTCACACTTTCTTGTGCTCGTGATAACTTGAACAAATGTTACTGGACTTTCTGTTTCTGGTGGAAGAGGTCACAGACATGAAAAAAAGTCAATGGCTGAAATGACTGTTGTCTGGTTACAAGAAGTCAATTTTGTGGTTTTTACTTTTCTGAACACTCTTCACCTAAACTTACAAAGAGCTCTATGACCCACAGGATTATTCTTAAAAAAAAGAAAAGTTGTTTGTTCAGATAGTGAGTCTATATGTATTTATATTTTCTTTATTATACCACGTTCACCACAATATGTGCGTTCCGAGAGGTGCTGTCAACTGACTGACAAGTTCAGCTGCATGCACAGGTTAAACCATCTCCCCGGCTGATTAGCGCCCTGTAAAATCACTTCCAAAAATGGTTGCTTCATAGAAGATGGTGTGTGTAGGAAAGCCATATTGCAATTATTGTGGGAGACACTGCTGTATAGTATAAGTGCAGCTCAAAAAATTAGAATATTGTGAAAAAGTTCAATATTTTTTGTCACTTGTTTCAGAAAGTGAATATTTTATGTTCTCGACTCATTATATTAAAAAGTATGTTTCAAGCATTTTTTTATTTTAATTTTGATAATTACAGCCTACAGCTCCAACAAAAAAAAGGAAAACAAAAATATCTCAAGATATTAGAATATTTTGCAAGATTAATCCAAAAAAGTATTTATAATAAAGAAATGTCAAAATTCTGAAAAGTATGTTCAACAGTTGGCTGGCCAATCAAGTACAGTAATCCCATGGTCAGCAAACCAGTTACTAGAAGTTTTGTCACTGTGGGCAGGTGCCAAGTCCTGCTGGAAAAGGAAATCGGCATCTCCATAAATTTGTCAACAGATGGAAGCATGAATTGCTCTAAAATCTCCTGGTAGACGGCTGTGTTGACTTTGGACTTGATAAAACGCAGTGGACCAACACCAGCAGATGACCTGGCACCACAAATCATTACTGACTGTGGAAACGTCACACTGGACTTCAAGCGACTTGGATTCTGTGGCTCTCCACTCTTCCTCCAGACTGTGGGACCTTGATTTCCAAATGAAATGCATAATTTACTTTCATCTGAAAAGAGGACTTTGGCCCACTGAGCAACAGTCCAGTTCTTTTTCTCCTTAGTCCAGGTAAGACTCTTCTGACATTGTCTCTGGTTCAGGAGTGGCTTCACACTCGGAATGTGACACTTGTAGTCCATTTCCTGGACACATCTGTGTGTGGTGGCTCTTGATGCACTGACTCCAGTCACAGTCCACTCCTTGTGAAGCTCCCCAAAGTTCTTGACTCGGCTTTGCTTGACAATCTTCTCAAGGCTGCAGTTATCCCTGTTGCTTGTGCATCTTTTCCAACCACACTTTCCCTTCCAGAAAACCTTTTTGGAATATTCTTTGATACATCACTCTGAACAGCCAGCTCTTTCAGCAATGACATTCTGTGGCTTACCCTTGTGGAGGGTGTTAATGAGTGTCTTCTGGACAACTGTCAAGTCGGTCTTCCCCATGATTGTGGTTGTATGGACTGAACCAGACTTGAAATTAAATATTCAATAGTATTGATACTTTTTTCTATTTTTTATTATTTTTTTGGAGCTGTAGGCTGTAATTATTAAAATTAAAATAAAAAAAATTATAAAAAAGTAAACAGTTTTCTCCTTGAGGTGAACCTCAATATCTGTATCTTAATTAGTGTCTAAAGTTCCAGTTATTATTTTTAATGACAAAAATTACAAGTGCACACGAGATCATTCTCTTTACTTTTAAGTTAAAATTTGTCATATCCTTTCATGTTTCAGGTGGCAGAATATAATAATCTGTCTTCAGAGATGGAGAATACACCTGCACCAGCTGCGTGTGGCAGTGACGACCAGCCAGCACGTCCTGTTAGCATTAGTAACTGTCAAAAATCTCATGACTTCAGCAGTGTTGTGGACCCAGCTTCTTCAGAAAGGCTAGGAGAGTTCCATGCAGACACAAGTGACTCTGAGCCAGAGAAAAAACCTGTTGGACAGAGTATAGAGCAGGATTCTCTGATCCACCAGCAGACTGGGTGCAGAGAGACTGCTTCAGTACCAGCTACCGCTGTCGGCACCAATCAAGGCCAGTCACCAGGTCCAGCCCAGAGGCAGGCCAGCTGCGAGGGGGAAGAGAAGCAGGACCAGTCGAAAGAGGAACCGTCTCTGGAAATGATGCAACAGGAAGGTTAGTTCAAATTGCCATGATATTCATGGTTCTTGAAATTGTTAGCATACTCATATTTGTGTTGAAGCACAAAACCATTTTTCTTTTCTTTTTTTGTATGTCTCCCAGTATTCCTTACTTTATTAATATTAATTTGACAACCTTCTTATCTTGCAATTTTTCATTGCAATCTTCTGCTCCCACGTTCACGTACACTCTTTACGTGAATACATAACTGTTTATATTTTAGTCTTCATTAGTGCTATTGAAGAAATCAGTATGACCTGCATGCTATTTTTATGACTTTCACTTTGGTACAACTGAAGAGCCAGAACATAATTGACCATGTTTAACCTGATTTGATTTGTCTGACACATTTGCTTGATGACTCACTTGTTTCTTTCCTTCCATGTCAAAAATGTTTGTTGTCAATAGTTTGAACAAAGCTTCTAACCTGGAATGTAATTATAGTAGAGCTAGCTTGAATCTGTTATTTTCTGCTGCTGCACTTTTATTTAGCTTGGGAGTCACTAGTAAATACATCCCATAATGTGTACAGGATGAACATAAAGGCGCAATCTCACCTCGACGTTTGGGCCAACGTAGCCAAACGTATTTGCAAACGTTGCTGGCCTCTGCGAGCCTCCACGAGCCTCTGCCAGCCTCAGCCAGTCTACGCTGATGAATGTCAAACGCGTCCAAAAATTTTCAACATGTTTAAAATTTCTTGCCATTTACTGACGTATCTCTGGCTACGTTGGAGACCATTAGAGAAAGTTAATTTCTGCTATGACCAAGTTCCCTATGCTAGCCTAAGTTACTGGTGCGATCGTCTACGCTGGCTAACTTTTGAGTGCTGCTTTGCACTGCCTACTCAGAATCACTGGACAGCGGTGTGCCGACCCCCTCTCCCGCATGTTGCCACGTTGGCAAAGGTCCTGCTTGTTCTAATGGCGCGCTGGCTAATGCCGGCCTCCCCTAGCACCACATTGTAGAACGGCAAGCTGCTTTAGAGGTTTGCTACCAAACTCCTGTAATGTAATTTTTGCTGACGTTTGGCCAATTTTCTCGACGTTGCCCTGCGTTCACCAAACGCTGGGGTAAACGTTATAGTGAGATTGCGCCTTAAATGGAATACGCTCATCGTACTGTTCAGTACAGGTTTTCAGAGATCTAAAATTTTGGGCCCATACCAGTGAAAAAGTCTGGGTTTTTTGGGGGGGTGTGGTGGCTTGTCCTTGAAGAGACACCAGAATAATTACCAGTGATTTTTTAAAATTTATTTATTTATTTTTTAAACACTTCTGTTTTTAACAGTTGCCAGTGCCACTTCATCTTACAACAGAAAACATGTTGTAAATAAATAAATGGACTGCATTTCTATAGCGCTTTTCCATCTTGCAGATGCTCAGTGCTTTACAATGATGCCTCACATTTACTTCCCCAGCCAAGGCCAGTACCCATTTTTACAGCTGGGTGGACTGAGACAATGTAGATTAATTGTCTTGTCCAAGCACACAGACAGGTAGCATGAGCGGGATTCGAACCCAGGTCTACATATTGGCAGACCAGCTCCTTATCTGCTGAGTTCTACTATACAATGATGGTATATATGATGGTATAATGATTACCATGCACAATCAGAGAGGTAAATGTGAGGTACTTGATCCATTTGGTAGTAGAAATGTTGCCATAAAGACCCATGATACAAAGCAATAGAACGGCACCAGATTGATATTTCAGTGAGGCGCCACTCAGGTTCTGGGTTGTATCTGACTTCATTTTCAAGCAGTTTTGTCATGCTAAAAACCTTTCACCGTTTGTGATAGAACTTGTTACAGAACCAGAACCAATTGTTAACCTGCAGTTTGTGAAGAATGATTCGTACGAGAAGGGCACAGACCTGATGGTGGTCAATGTTTACATGAAGGGGATCTGCAGGGACACAGCCAGGGTCATCTTCAGGGAACAGGACTTCACTCTCATCTTCCAGACCAGGTAATGATTGTGAACATCAGCTAGTAATTATTGTTCGTTTGCGCTACTTCGGCTTGAAGGTCTTACGTTCAATGATCACCAAACTTGGTGTGCATGTAACTCCTTGAAACATTTATGCTGTTATTAATTTTGTTATGAAATTATACATTTCAAAATCCCAATTTTGTTTGTTTTTACTGTATTTATTCATTGTACAAGTTTTTTAAAAAACCTTTGCATTATTGACTTTTTATTGATTTAAATGTTTAGTTCACCTTAAAAAAAATAGTTTGGCTCTAAAACTAGTGAACCAATTTTCACACTTGCTGAAACATTTGCTCCTCGTCTGGCATGGTAAACACTAATTAAATGTTGAGGCAGATCTAGGTTGATGGGCTCATCCAGAAGTTTTTAAAAACATTTTATGTTTAACCTTGTGATTGATGCTGGGTCTGAGGTATACTCTCATGACTGATTTTTGTAGTTTTTTTTTTTCTTCTTCTATCTAGTGAAACAACATGCTTGCAGCTGAATAATCAGTTGTTTTTGTGTGTGTTTTACAGTGATACTAACTTTCTGCGGCTGCACTCACAGTGTGGACCAAACACAGTCTTCAAGTGGCAGGTCAAACTCAGGTAATTTCATTTTATTGTGTAAAGTTTATAGTGATGTCGTCATCGTAATGATAAATGATTAACTGATCGGCATAAGCTTTGGACCGTTCTGTAGTCCTTATGATTGTGGAGATATCTTGGAAAATGTCTTTTTCTGACAATAAGCGACTTGCGCATCTCCACTCGCGCGGTGCATTGTGGGATCTGGGCTACCACTCAGCAGCTCAAAGTAGCTGAAAGCAGTGTGGATTACTATGATTTAGATCAGTTTAAACTTTGGAAAGCTGACGACTTAAAGCGTTTTTGCAGTCGTCGTGGACTGCCTGTGACACCCAGGACTGTGTCCGGCAGTAAAGAAGAGCTGATTGTTCTCAAATACGCCGCGTCGGTCCACAATGTACCGTGTGTTTTGACGGAGGAGGAGGAGGAAGAGAGAGAAGTTATCAAAAACGACTACGTCTTTACTAACGGTTGGAGGTGAGCAAATTTCTGACGTTTTGATGACGACAGACAGATGGCTGGACAAAGCCCAGGGACTAAAAATGTGTCCGCCGTACACGTCAGCTGATGCAGCCGAATATTTGGTAAACGGATGAGAAATCATTTCTACATTGGCTTCATAACAATACAAGGAAGGTGAGTTGAAATGTAAACTCGTTTTTTATTTTATTTTATTTTTTTGAAACATTATATACCTCACGAGTTTGTGCTGCGACAAACCAAAGCTGGGCGATATTGCAGTGATGAAAAATATTAAATCTATTCTGCATAATAACTATGGAATAATTCGTCACGGCTTCAGAAATACTGACAAACTAAATATCTGCAAGAAACTTGCATTTTTTTGTCCATCTTTCCGTCTGAGTCTTTCTTCTCGGTAGGAAATAGAATCAAAACAAACGGAGCTTTAATCCACATTTCTTCTCGTTTTTTCCGGGCAATCATGTTTTCTCTGCCACATTTTATCTTATAGCTGCCATTAGTGCTGTCCTATATAACAACGTGCGCACCAGTCATTGTTATATACGTCTCTTATAAGTCTCTGAAATCCTTTAATCGCTGAAAATGCTTTAAAGGTCTCAGTCTGCTGCTGGTAGTACGGTAGCCCAAGTAGTTCACTTGCAAAATGCATGTGCAGATGCATTTTGCATGTCGCTTATTATGATGTTATTTCACAACATTTTTGTGATATTACCATAACTTTACTCATGCCATTTGGTTAAAAATGATCTATTGGTTGGCATTAGCTTTACATCATCTCTCTAGCCCTGCTGTTCCAGAGAGATTCTCCAAAATGTGTTTTTCAGACTATATTTTTGACAACCTTGACTGTTGACCAATCTATTCCAAAAGTTAATCTGGAGACACTCAACCAAGGAATATTCTTACCAAGTCCAGCGAAAATTTGCCCATCTAGTTGTTATTTTGTACAAAGACACACACAGCAGCCAGACAAATGGATCTTGCCTTAGCAAAGAGTAGGGGGTTCTCCGGTGTCCTGGCTAAACTGTCCAACCTGGCTCATTCAAACTGGCCCCCTAATCATCCCCCAGTATAATTGGCTGATTCATTCATGCCCTCATTCTCCACCTCAAGATGGTGTGTGGTGAGTGTTCTGGCGCAAATTGGCTGCCGTGCATCACCAATGTGTAGCAATGTTTTGCTACACATTGGTGGTGGTTAGTGAGGTCCCCCCTTCACTGTAAAGCGCTATATAAATGCAAGATTCATTCATTCACACACGGGCAATTACAATACCCTGGCTACTGCTGGCACGCAGAGTCACAGTTTAGAGCGCATGTTGCAGCTTTTTGCATTTTGGGGTGTGGAAGAATAGTCAGGAAACAAACTTGCCCATCCATAAGAATATAATCTGAATGTTGACAATCTGTAATAAGTTACACTGACATTGGATCAGCTGTACAAGAACAAGAGGTGGCCATGGTTGCATTCATATTAGAATTATTTCTAGTATAGACGCCATTCGACTCTCAAAACGCATTTGCCAGGAGAATGTCAGCAATTCAGCTGCTTGATTTGATGGCCATGGGGCAAAAATATGGATTACAACATGATTTCATGGATTCCATCTTAATTCTCTGCTTGCCAGGAGTCACATAAGGCTTAGACACTCCTCCACTGTTGTCCGTCTCTTTCCCAGTTCACCATCCTGCACCATATTGTTTTTGGGTGTCCTCTTTTTCTTCTCCTTCCCGGGGTCCATTCCAGGGCAACAGCGCAGTCGCTATTTCAGTTTCTGCACAGCACATGGCCGATCCATTGCCATCTTCTCCTGTGCACTTCATGGCTGATCCTTTCCTCTTCTTGGGTCATGAGAGAAATGGTGGAAAAGAAGAGGACAGGCATCAGATGGAATTTTACTACAATGCTTGAGGATCTAGGTTTTGCAGATGACATGGCACTTTTGTCGTCCACATTTGATCACCTGTAAAGTATAACCACAAGATTGGAGGGGACCGCTGCCAGAGTAGGGCTCAAGCTGAGCGCCCAAAAGTGCAGTCATGAAAATGAACAGCAGAAGGGAGGATGTGCTGAGAGCACTGGGAGCAGGACAGCATGATGTGGAGGAAGTTGAAAGCTTCACATACCTGGGCGCACACGTGTCGAAGGATGGAGGAAGTACAGATTTAATGGATTAATCCATCTAAAATTAGCACGGGGCTGGGCAAGTCCGACAATTAACATATTAGTTTTCCCAACTCTACTTTAAAACCTGATTTTACTTGGGTTAATATTTCATCAATGTTTTGTAATTGTTGCTGGAAATTCTTTATCAAAATATGCGCGTTATACAAGGCATCAAAGATGAATGTCCAGATTTTTCATCACGCTTTCCCCCTTCACTTCATGTTCATAAAATAATCATGAAAACAATCTTTTACCAGCCACTTTATGAAAATACTGTAATAGCTTATGAGTTAATAAAAAAATTAATACCTGCTATAATTTAGTGAAAATTTAATGCTTCTTTTTAAGTCATAAGTTGAACTTAAAAATCCACTTCTGTGTTAAGTGTTTAAGTATGTGGAGAGTGGTGGTGGGATGAATCGCTGATCAGACTGATGAGTGTTACCTTCACAGTTTTCTGACTTGTCTATATGTTTTAATTCCCATGCTTCAGGAACCTCATCCAGCCTGAGCAATGCAGCTACTCCTTCACTCCATCCCGACTGGACATCACCCTGAAGAAGAGGCACAGTCAGCGATGGGGGGGCCTGGAGGCCCCTGCGACACAAGGTCTGCTGCCAAGCTTCTACTTGTTGAAATTATATGCGGGCAAAGCGAGAATAATGCTATCAGTAGCAGCTTTTGCTACTGTTCATGTATGATTACGTGAATGTATTGGTGAACAGCAGTGGGTTCGTATGAATGCACAGGTGGACAAAAAGTTAACTGGAGACGCACTCCGGTTTATTATTCAAGGAAATGCCCATAGTTTAACATACAACTGAAGCTCCTCATATAATACTCAAGTTGTCTATGCTTTGCAAGAGAAGAACAAAAACAAAAGTATTAGTCCACAAAGTGTTGAATATTTTTATCATTAAGTTTCATTTTTGCTGAAGTTTGGTTTATTTACATCTTCAGAGTAGGGCTGAAATTATTTTGGGAAAGTGCCTTTGCAGGATAATGAAGGTCCAAGTCGTTTTCAATTTATAACTTGTTAGTCTGATCAGTTGCACACTAATTGCGTACACTTATTAGAATAGGTTACACCACCCTCAACTAGTCAAGAATGGGAAGCTGCATATTATGCAGAAGGGGGACATGAAAATGTGTTGTCTGTCTGTGCATCCATTACATCCCTTGTTGCTGAGATGAAGCTGGTGCGATTTTAGCAATGTTTTTGTTAAATTCCTACTCTTAACTGTACGAGTAAATCGCATGCGATGTAAAGCCAAAGCTCACGTTTTATGTGCTCACACTGTACGGTCCGACGTCAGCTGCGAGTTGACAGCTCACACTATACATGTGAAATAAACACGTCGGAACCACCGAACCCGGAACTGTGCGGCTATTTCACAGAGGAGAAACGTGCTGCCTTGACGATTTGTGCCATTCTGTGTGCAGAAACCT
>OMMV01212539.1:0-13197 GCA_900302635.1 Chatrabus melanurus | reverse complement strand
ATGTTGAAAATTTTTCCGGGACCATGATGAACATCAGCGTTGCCCGACTGACATTGCCTTGGCTCATGTGGAGTCTGGCGGACCTCAGCGCTGGTCGACTTTTATCAAATTTTTCACTCTCCTTCAGCAAACGGCAGGCTAATCTTCAGCGTGTGAATGCAACTTTAATCTTTACATTTGATAAGTCTGAACAAAACTTCATACAGTGAGCGTTTGGTGATTTATTGGGGTACAACAAGCGTTTTAACCTAAACCTCATACTGTATGTTGTGTATATCCTAACATCTGAGGAAAAAGGACGAATCACAGATTTAATTCTCGTACTAAATAATTAAACATCTAAATCACACAGCAGCAGATCCATGTTTAATAAACGTTTTTAAACTTACAGAAAATATGATCAACTTAAAAATTCTGTTCACGTTGTACAAGTTGGAAAAATGATTTACTTCAGTTTTAACCTTGTTTGTTGTACAGCTGACAACCTTCCGTCATGCACAGTGATTAATTTGGATTGCTGAGTTTGTTGTTGAGCTGTGTTGACCTTCCTTTGAAGGCTTACTGTTTTTGAAGAGCTTTGGCTTTCAGGGCTTGACTCAAAAGTGTGCCCACAACCTTATGTTTTCTGTCCTCCACAAAAAGACTGGCTCTTTCATCTGGGTTTAGCGCTATCGTCTGACTTCGGCTCTATTGTCTGGGTTCGGGTCTATAATATTATTGGGAGCCGTGAATTTTAAAGACAGAATTGAAAATATGTTCAATAAGCCTTTATTATAGCTTATCTGACGGCTATAATAAAGGCTTATGTCCCATCCAGGGCGTTGTGATCCTCCCAAACAAACCGTCTGGCCTTGCCCTCCCCTCACAGAAGGCGCTCTCGGTCCAAACTTTTCTCCGTTGTGGTCCCGCAATGGTGGAACAAGCTACCAGTTGCTGCAAGAGTGGAGACATCCCGCTCCGCCTTTAAGAAGCTCGTGAAGACTCTCCTTTTCCGAGAGTTCTTCCCTTCATAACTATCTAACCTCCACTCACCCACACTGTCCTGTAACCTGGTTATACTAACACGCTACACCTCGCTTACTCTATTTTCCTGCATTTCTGTAAGCTTGTTTATGTCCTCTTCTGTAAGTCGCTTTGGCTAAAAGCATCTGCTAAGTGTAATGTAATGTAATAATAAATGCAAATGAACCAACATGCTGTGCCTGGCGATGGGACAACAATCACAACTACAGACACCTATAACTCCTTCACAGTTATGTGTCTTGGTGGCTTCCCTCACTTATCTCCTTCTTGCACGGTCACTCAGTTTTTGAGAACTGCAGACTCCGGACAGATTTACTATAATGTTTAGATTTCTTAATGATTGATATAAATTAAGCCCAAGACATATTTAGTGACTTGGGAATGCTCATGTATCTGTCCCCTGACTTGTTTAAAGAAAACTGGAAAGTCATCAAAAGGTGCCACTAACTGTCACGCGGACATTTTATGTCATTATTTTTTCACTATATGAAAGCATTTTATTGTTGTTCAAAAACTTTGGACATTTTATTAAATATGCTGTTTATACAAAATTTGTTCTTTTGCATTTATTTCTGAACATATTTTAAATTCTCTCTTTAAAATTCAGGAGTGCCAACAATACTGAACAGGACTGTATTTCTGTTGCGTTACTGACATAATTGCCAAAGTGCTGCAGTTTCAACACCAGCAATCAACCATTCTTTCTCCCTCCTCCCCCTCCGTTTTCTTTTCTTTGGAGACAATGGACAAAGTCCAGCTGTCATCTTAACTCCGCCCTCAGTAACATCTGTTGTGTCCACTCAGGCAGTGGGCAGGGGGAGGGGCTGGATAGTGGGGTCAAACCAATCTATGCAGATTATAACGACTTCCTGTGTCCATTCTCTCCCGTGTCTTCTTCTTCTTCTCTTTCTCAAAAGAGCTCCCAGGGGGCTGCTGGGAAGGATGTCTGCATGTTGAATGGTTCTCTGTTATCGACAAGCTGTTGTCCTGCCAGATTCCCACCATCGCCACTATTACGGAAAAGCCTGGGAACAACATGCGCATGCACACACACACACACACACTGTCCATATCCTGTGTGCTCACACACTGATTCATAAAGAAAATAGCACATGCAGCAAGAGGCATCCTTGGTGGTATGAGACAGGTGATTTTCCAATAACTCGGAAACCTCCCGAGATCTCAAGGTGACTTTTCTCAAGGCAAAATAGAGTACGGTGTGACAGGATCGCAGAAAATAAAGCCTGAGAGGCTGCTGCTGATGCGGCTGCAGCAACTCAACGCTGTGATTGTCTGGAAGTTTAAAAGAAGCAAAATAACATCTGTTGGATGTCAGATTGAGGAACTGAAACACATGAATAACTGTGAAATATTAGTCATCAACTGATTTATCTGTATGCGCTACAGAGAAACGCTTTATTCTCACCAACATCTGATTCTGAGATACTTTTCCAGAATTGTTTTAGATTCTTTGACTTGTCTTTCATGGTGAATTGCATTGTTTGCTGCGGCCACACTGCAGGGTGAAGCAGGGTAGGTTCTGGTTAGTAATTGGCTGGGAGAATGCTTAGCAACACCAGGAGCAGTGTGCAGGTTTCTCCATGTATAAAAGGAGTTGCGTGAGGAAGGATATCTGGTGTAAAACTTGTGCCAAATCTCAATGCGGATCTGTACCAGATCGTTTTGGGAATCCTGGCTCCTTGAAGTGAACAGGATCTTGTGGTGCGATTCTTTTGAACAGCTCATTGTACTTTTCTTCCCCACTCAAACACTTTTGATGTTCCTGTGGCTGTTTGACTGAGGGCGGAGCTGAGCTACATACACGCACTTACAGAGCAGAGCCCTGTTTGCGCATTTGTGGAGGGTCCGCCACCTTAAGTGTTGTTCCAAACCAGTCAACCTTGACAGTTAGTGGGTTCTAAAGCCCTCCAGCACCGCGAGTCTGCAGGCAAACCACACTGCTCTCAGGTGCAGCAGGTCTTTGGGTCTGGATGGAGGAAAAGCCACATTACTACAAAGTTCTGCTTGCTCCTCCTCTGCTCCCATCCCCCGTTCTCTCCCTCCCTCCCGCTGTCTCTCTCTCTCTCTGTCTCTCACAGAGCTACCATTAATGTTCACGTAAGGGGCGTGGATTGAATTTAAGTTAGGCAGTGAAATTTTAGCACACTGATAAAAGGAGTGGCTCCCTTGCAGGACTCGCTTCCCTTCATTCATACGAAAGAGCCGTTGAAAAGAATCGGATTGTCTGCAAACATCACAACACTAGTACCAGATGCGCTGTGGTGACTATGAGCAAACGGGGGCAGCCAAAAGCAAGAAAAAAATGTTATTGTTTGCACCGTGCTGCAGAAATGGACTATTTACGGTAAAATATTTGAACTGGTTGGATGTTTCACAGCTACATTGATCAGGAGGACGATGGTCTGAATTTTGTGATTGCTCTTGTCCATCATGATCTGAAAAGCAGCAAAAATACAGTGTGACGTGCGTGCGTGCGTGCGTGTCCACAGTCGACACATCCAAGATCAACGGCTTCACACTGTGCCCCCTTGGCATTCACCTGCTCAGAGAGAGCGTTTTTGAGCTGCCGTCTAATTAAAAGAGAAATAAGCACACTACAGGGTTCTGGCCCAACTTTGAACATAATCGTCTCTCTTGCAGACGCTCTCCTTCACCTCTTCTCCTCCAGGAGCCTGCCTTTAGTCGTGGCTGTGGATGGATGATCGGCTCCATTTGTCTGTCTGGATAATCAGCCTGGCCATTCATGTGGGGATGGAAGCGATCTACCAGGGCATTCCATTCATTATCATGCGTCTCTTAATCACTTCCTCGTCTTGATTTCATTTTACAGTTCTATACTCCCTGAGAGTTTCTTTGGGTTCTTTGTCTTTATTTCCATTTCTCCTCTGCCAGTATTTCTTTGTCTGGCTAAAAACCCACTGAGGAGTTGCCGGCTCTCGAAACCATTTGGCTGCATCTTATAATGTCCGCCTTGGAGTCCCAGCTCGGTTGGGGTGAAGTGGAGGACACCGTGTTACATTTGAGTTAACATGCTGGCGGGACACATCGCCACGGGCCCTCTCGGCCGAGCAGCAGCGATTGCTTAAGCAAAATTTCACAATGAATGGCTGGTGACAGCGTGGAAATGATCCTGCTGTGGGTACTGGTTAGCCGGCTGTGAGAGCCGGCTATAAGTGGTGTGGATGTCTGATGCCTGCAAACTGCAGAGAGCTGCTGTTAGCACGCCATGGAATATGCTGCCGCTGCTGCTAATGGTAGATGATTTGCATGTGAAGAGTCTTATATGAGATGTGTGATTCCATGTGCAGGGTACGTCTAAAAGGTAACGGGAGTGAGACCTACTGCGTGCGTCACATGAACAGCTTGAATGAGCAGGTAGTGTTAGTCTTCTGCAACATGCCAGCAATATGTTTATTATGTTTTAATCATGGTTGACAGCGCTTGTGTGATTTTATTTTTAAAATAGGTTATGATTGACATGTTGTCTGTCCTGAGTTGTTGCGTCATGAACCCTTTCTGAAAGCTTTGCAATGCTGCTGAAACTTTTTGGAAATTTTAATGCTAGAATAGGGGATATTAGAAATAACCCCAGCATTCCTTTGGCACACTTAGGATAGTCTGCCACAGACTCAAGACCGTGTTTTGATTGTTTTGACCAGAATTTAACTGTATTTCCAGATTGTTTCAGGTGCTATCTATAGTCAGCAACAGGTTGTTCATCACACTGCTGAGTGTAATTTCCACGGAATGATGCACCCTAAACGCAGACTGCAGAGGTTCAAAAACATTATTCTCCAACAAATACATCAGCAGTTGATTAGTTAGAACTTTTTCAAGAATTTTGGACAAATGAGCAGGGAACTATGGGAAAACAATGCCTGGGCGCTCCTCCACGATAACGGCATTGCTCACAATGCTCACAATGCCCTGAGCATCCAACAGTTTGTGGTGCAGAAGAATGGGCTAACGCTGGAGCAACCAGTGTCTTCACCAGACTTGGCCGTTTTGATTTTGTCCTATTGCTCAAACTCAAGGCAGCATTATTGGCACCCAATTTCCTGAGAAGAAGGCCATCAAAAGGCCATGAGAACGGAGCTCTGGAGGATTCCAGAAGAAGCCTTCCAGGGGCTCATCGAGGCTTTGAAGAAGAGGATCAACATATGTGTGAGGCTGGAGAAACACTATTTTGAGGATATATTTTTTTGGTAATAACACTTCTGTGGAGTCCGTCTCTTTACTTTTTTATACGCACCTGCTGTCAAACTCAAAGCAGAGTGTGTTTGGAGAGTGAATACCTGCACCAAGGCAGACATTTTCCTCTCCCACCATAACTTAATCTGCATCATATTTTTTTTTGTTTGCACTGTGCTGAATCCTTGTTTTTGAGGTCAATGCCTTATTTCTTTCTTGAAAATTGACAAAAATGTCAAAAACACTTTGTTAAAGAGAGTGAAAAATTTCCTGTATCCGCCCTGTTAACTGAATCCACTCCAAAACGAAATGGGCTCTTGCTTGGCCTATGCCCCACTCTGCCATGAAGTTTCATGAAAATCACTTTGGCAGTTTTTGAGAAATTGATGAAGATGTCAAAACACATTCTATCTTGCAATGGTAAAGAATGAGGAAAAAGATTCATGCATGAGTCCCGTTATCTAAATTCACTCCAAAATGTAATTTTTTCTTCCCACCACAGTAATACCGCTGAGTGCTTTCTTGCTGAGTAATGCAACGAAAACCTACAGAATGACATTTGCTCGTTTCAGCTTCCCCTGAATAAAACACGTCCATTTAAAAAAAAAATAAAAAATAAATTCTGTCATTGACAGGGCAGCTATTAGCATAGCTGGTTCATCCCACAGCGAGCAGCATATGCATTATGTCACACAACTGTTCATTGAATGCCTCACATACCGAGCACCAACTAAACAATAATATGATCATTAAATATCATTGCAGCACTCGATTATTCAATTTGAAACAATAAGACCTTCGAAACGTTGTACTGTATATGATAGTTTAGGTATCTGTAGCATGTATTCTTTTGGAAAGTGTGGTTTGGATCAGCTGTCTGCACCTGGTGGGATATGTAGGAGATCGGGTATTTGGAGGAGGATGAACAGGAGGTGTTGCTGGAATGAGGCACTCAAATGCTTCACCTCAGGGAGCTGTGGTGGATGACTGCTGCTCTCAGTCACATGCTGATGCTTTACACACATCGTTTCCTCACCACAAAACCTCTCACTTCTAAGTTTGCCTTGTCAATAGCAATGCGCCAGCACCTGGTGCAGTTGCGTCTTAAAGGGAATGACAGTTGACAGTCTGATTGGTTTATTTCATGTTATACCTAAAAGACCCATGATTAATTAAAGGACTAAATCCAACCCCATTTGCACCCTGTGGCCTATTTTGCTACATGTAAATAGCAATGTGGAGTTGAAAATGCGCCAAGTGCACTTGCACTATGTGCTTTTGACCCTGCATCATAAATTGTCAAGATAGGGCCCTAACGCTTACATGCATTAGCAGTATTCACCCTGATGTTATTGAATAGTCTGTGAGAACAGGACAAAACTGACCACGGCAGTGTCTATACACTGTAAAACCCAAGGGAAATTTTACACGATGATAACGATGTGGTCGTGGCTTACAGTACTGTATCAGCGCAATGCAGAAATGTACTTCAAAAGAACCACAGAACACAGCTTACATATTACGCCTGTATCCGAGCAGTGAAGGGCGAGCAGGACCTGTGTACTGTGCTCAGTGCTACACAGCTTCTCTTATTTGTGGCTGTTGCAAAGCTCCTTTGTGAGACAGAAATGAAAAAAATAAATAAAATACTGTGCGTGCAAAAGATACATTTCCTACATTTGATGAGTTCACACATGCATAAGTGTCTGTGCTGTGCCAAACTGAGATAGAAAACAACACTCTGCATGATAGATGCTATTACTGGGGGCTTATAATAAACACCAAAATACAAGCACTGAGCACAGAATAGATTTTGTGTGCTCAGAGACAAAGGTGCACATGGGCCACCTCGCCTCATGGCCTCATGCTTGGTGAAATTATTTAAATATGTATCTCAAGTACACCAATTAGTGGAAACAAATTATATGCTTCATGCATGCAGTAAAATTTTCGGGCACAAGACTTATATTTGACTATTTTGTCATCTCTGCAGCCACTCCACTCTGTGCACACCTTAGAAGTGTGTTCCTTTAAAGGAGCGTAGCTTTACGACGCACACTCATAACGCAGTTGCTCTGTACACTTTGCAATAGGACTTGCGTTTCTGTACAATCGGGGCAAAATGCACATTCGTATCAAGATTCAAGTTTAGTTTATTGTCATTCCTGCATGGTGTACATGAAAGAACGAAATTATGGTACTCCAGGCTCAGTGAATATAAATAGTATAAGAAATCTAAAAGAATAGATTTTAAAAATTGCATTGCGTAATGAGAGGCCAGCTTTAGCTGTTATGTTTGTAGGTTGAGTAAACTAGAAAAACATCTGTGCAACCAGTTGCCATGAGTTTTTATGTTGTCTCAGCTTTCGTTTTCACAGTGTAGTGGACGGAGGTCAAGTTGTCAAACTAAAACGTTTGGAGACGATCAAATTGAGCCGTACAGACTCCCAGCCATTCTCTCCAGAAGGAACAGGGACTGAGAAATGTTTAGTGCAGCTAAGTAGCCTTTAAGTCCATGCTGAGAAGGCGTGTTTCTGTAAAACTTGTCCAAGCCTCTCCAACCAGTCATGACTTTGTCATGTCAGCAGAGGAGGAGGAGGAGAAAGGAGAAGCTTGGACGAAAGGAGGAGAGATGAAAAGCCAAAAGAGGATTAGGGGTGTAAAAGTTTGTCGAGGACAGAAGAGATGAAAAACAGAGAAGGGGAACATGAAAGGCAAAGAAGGGAAAGAGAGACAAAAGTGAAGGGGATAGGACAAATCGCGTGAAGGTGTGGAGAAGCAAGGATGCCGTCTGTGCTGCAGTTTCGTCACCGCGTGTCCCTACGAGCAGCTAAAGTGTAAAGGGGGATTAGAGAATGCCGGAAAGTAGGTTGGAGACTGAGCTCTGAATTAGAACAGGACCCCTGAGAAGGAGGAGACAGAGGAGGAGGAGGAAAGGCGAGGCAGGGAGCAGGACAGGAATAGAAGACAGGAAAAGACGGGCGGAAGAGGAAAACAGAAATAGGAGGAGGAGAGCGGATGGAGAGAGACTTTGGGAGGACGGAGGCAGAGTGTGAGTCATGAAGAAGAGGACGAGCCAATCACTGCAGCGCAAAGACGCGTAAAGTCCTGTGACGTGGACAGAGAGAAAGCCAGCTGTGTGTGCACGTCTGCAGCTGTGTGCACGAGTTTTATCCTGCACAATGAGCAACCTTTTTCCCAGACTGCACTGCACTCTGAGCTTTTAACTGTGAAAGACAAGGTCAGACGGAGGTACTTTATTTTTGCACTGTAAAAGCAGCACTACATGTGGGTTTGAGTGAAGCAGGAGAAAGTTATTTTTGCACTTTTGTTTGAGGGCAAATTTACTTCCAGGCTCTTTCCTGTACTTCAGGTATCTGAATGTTTACGCTGCAGCAACTGGACTTACCCGAGGGACGTCATCAGTTTCCAGTCCAACAAGTTTAGATTTCTCCTACCTGCGCTCTTACTGTTACAGGGGTGGCGATGGTGGAAAATGGCAAAATGTTGTATGATAGTTTTTTAAACTTGTAACAAGTAAAAAAAAAAAAAAAAATCTACCAACGGAGCAAGTGAAAATTCCCTTGTTAAGATGTCTTGAAATGTCTTGAAATAAGTTGAAAAAAAAACAAACTCATTTTGGTCATTATTTTAATCGTAGTAGGAAGTGTTACATCTTTTACAAACAACACAGCAGCTTAAAAATCTCATGGTGAGTAAAAAAAAAAGTCTTAGATATGGCTAAAAAGAAGATGTTTCCAAGACTCTTTCACTTGATATTTTTAAAGACGATTGTTAAATTATTCATACCTTGGGTCCATTACAGCCATTAGGTCTTAATTAGAATTTCAACATGGGTGTTTTCTTATAAATGTTTATAGGCTCTGTGCTTTGTTTTATGATGGCTGAAGCCTGATGTGCACATAGCATTGATCCATTTCATTTTTACATATTTTTTGTATTATGGATTTTTAGTGTTTCATGAGTGCATTACTGGTGTTTCATTATGGTCTCTATGGGCACTGTGTCTTTGAAAGGTAGGCTTCTTAACCTAAGACTGCATTTCCCATGGTGCTTAGCTACACAGATGCAGCTGTCACAGGTGTCATGTATGTGGCATTAATCAAGTGTTGGTATTTAACTCCTTGCACTGATATATTCATTTGTATATTATTCTGCCTGAGGAAGGTCTTTTAACCGAAAGCTCGCCGACTGGATTAAATCTTTGTACAGATTTGAGTGTGCGGATTTTTCTTGTTTTTGTTGCTAAAGGTGTATTATCGAAAAACAAGTCCTTCTATCTATGAAATTTTACTTGTTAAGTGATTGTGTATATTTGATTTTTTTTTTGAAATTAGACAAATATACTTGTTCAGGTTTTGCATTTTTGCAGTGTAGATATTCCATTTGTCAGTGCAGTAAAATTAAAAATGCCAAAAATGTATTTGAAGATTACAAACCCTGTCTTTGGATTGACTCTGGAGAAAGTTCCAGTGACTGCAGGGAAAGTACTGCTGACAGCTGGGAAAGACCACAAGCCGGGATCCTTTCGGGGCACATAAGACCAACAGGCCAATTATGAGCTTGGGTAGTGTCTGGGATGGTATTTCTCTAGCTTAACTACGTTTGATTCCCAGTAGCTATGTCCCTTGTCGACTTAGTGGGGAGGGGGGGAGTGCACTGTTTCCCTGCATACTTGTAACACATCAGGGTCCCCAAGGGTGGTGGAGGGCTGCTGAAGCTGGTGGGTGAGCTGGGATGGTACTACTCTGGGTCCCACTGCACTGCAAGGTGTATTTGAAGATTAGATTTTTTGACTAGAAATTAGACAAATATACTTAAGATTTTGCATTTTTTGCAGTGTAGATATTCCATTTGTCAGTGCAATAACATTAAAAATGCCAAAAATCCCCCCTCCCCCCGAAAAAACCCAACAAGAAAATCGATTCAAAGAATGTGGGTGCTGGGCGTGAAAGGAACGACTGCATCGATTGTACGCTACCAAAGATAGTTGTGCTGCGCTGTGAGTGGAAGATAGGGCTCTCTAGCTTCCCTGTCAACATCTTTAACATCTTTTAGTAAAGTGTAGCTTGTAGCATCTCCAACATGGGATTTGGTATCCAGCTGTTATCATGTGATGGACAGAGAAGCAGCTCCTTCATTCTTCTAAATCAATATCAGCTCACCCCCAACTCATAAATAACTCAAAATGAAGTGTCACATAAAATACTACAGTCGAGAACTGGGTGGAAACGCTGGAAGATAAAGAAACACACTCATAAAAAAAAAAAACCCTAACATCATAAACCTGTTTCCCTTCTCAAAGCAAACTGCAACATGAAAACAAAGAAGCAAAAGAAACTCAATAATGAGAATGCAGCTGGATTCACTTGATGGAACGCCAAAATATACAATCACCTCAGCTAAATAACTCCCCACCACGTATGGCGAAGCCAAAAGAATCAGAATACTCTGGAGGGTTTCCATTTCATTTCACATATTTTATTTATTTCACATTCAATTCTTGATATGGTTTGTTTAAGCTCTTATTATCTTGTTTGTTTGCTTATGAAAAGCTCAGCGGTTTCTTTTGCCGTTGTGAAGCTGATTCCACTCAATGTAATTAATCTGACAGTAGGGTCAAGTAAACTAGGCTCACTGAGAAAAGGATCAACCTCAACAGGAAGACCAGAAACACAGGAGCAGAAAAAGACGTTTTCAAGAACTGTTCATCTGGGCGTTCAGGGTGCCAGGACCCTAGTTTTGGTCCTTTAGTCATGGTGTCGCTGACACCCCAAGAACCAATCACACAACCCCTTCTGAAGTCACACCATCCGTCACGAGGAAACGACCAGAATGAATGATCGACACGTTCACAATAATAAGTCTCCCCTCAAAGATTCAAAGTGTGTGTATGTGTGTGCACGTGTGTGCTGTTTACCATCTCATACATTTTACATCCTCCTGGTTCTCGTCGGCAGGTTATTTTATACAGTATAATTTCAAACAAATGAGCTTGCCCAGTTTCTGAAATAAGCTGTGCATTTATGGTTCAACCAGAGGTTGTGTGTCACAGCTGACAAAAGTCACGAGTGTGATGACATCAACAGTGCAAGTTCATGGCTTATAACTCCTACTGCTTGGTGATGGAATACACAAGAAGAGCACAGAGTGAGAGCTTCATCTTGATGATCTATACCGCATGGTCTATAACCCGTGGTGCAAATTAATTTGGGCATGTCTGACCACACGTTGCCATTTACGCGGTGCCAAATCAGAGCACAAACTAGGGCGCTGGGTGCAAAGAGGCTGGATCAAGTTGCCTGATTAGTCATCAACCAATCACCCTCTATCACATGGCTATTGGCAAGTTGTCCAGTGGCCACCGTAATAGAAGGGTTCCAAGAAAAATATACAAAGACTAATCTTAAAAAGACCCTCTCCTTCTGTGGCACAGATCAACATAAATAGACAACCCTGGCAGCTGATGCCGTCAAACAATGTCCCAAGCTACCACATTTTATAAGTCAAATCAGAGAACTAGTGTTCCAGAGAAGAGGCAGCAACGCTAGAATCGACCCACCCAAATAAGTACTTCCACCTAAATTTGCCCCTGCAGTCACTGTGGCAGGACCTGTCTAGCTCGCATAGGCTTTACTAGCCACCAAACAGCCTGCACCTGGAGACAGTGATGAAAGTGAGGTCAGGAAAAAAAAAACCTGAACTTGTCAGTGGCGAGTATGGAGGACTGAAGGGATGCCTGCAAACTGTGCGTATGCAAATGTCGTAGGCCTGAAGCCACTATTTTGAAATTCTACATGCTCCGAGGTGCATTTTGGTGCACTCTAGCAGTCAATTCCTGTCTGGTCTCTGATCACCAAAAAGTTAGAAATTATACCAATAGTGATAAATATGAAACATTTATTATTAGATTGATATTGGGCAGCGTGGTGGCCAAGCTGTTAAGTGTGAATGCTTTCAAAGCAGAATGTTCCCGGTTCAAGGCCACCCCTGCCCATTCTCCATGTAATGTGGAGTTGCGTCAGGAAGGGCATCTGGCATAAAGCTTGTGCCAAAAGCAACATGCAGATCCATATTGGATATGCTGCGGCGACCCCGAGTTGAAAGTGGGAGAAGCTGAAAGAAATTACTATTAGATCACAATGGTATTTGCATTGCACAGTGTCACTGAACATACTGAAATGAAAAAAATGCCATAACATCATATGAAGATAAAGTGTAATAATCAGAAACATATTTCAATAACATATATTATTCTGAAACAGACCATTCCACATAATGAGTACTTTTACTATTTGTCAAGTCTGGGAGCATGCGCTGATGCTGCGCTTCGCCGCATGCGCGACATGATGGAACCGCCCTGGCTCCCGGATGGCAACCGCCAGGCAGACAACTGGTCCATCCCCATATCTTTAAAATAACCATCTATCTGCCACAGCCAGGTGAAGCGTGGGCGGCCCCTTGGCCTTCTCTAGCTACTGGGGTCCTCAACACTCAGGCACCTATGTGCTGGATCATGCACACAGAAACGCGTCACGTGGCCAAAATGTCGAAGCTGATGCTCCCTCACAATGCAAGTGATACTCCTCATCTTAGTCTCCCTAAGTAACCGCTCGTTTGATACAAAGTCATTCCAGCGGTACCCAAGGATCCTCCGAAGAGACCTAGTACCAGTCGTCGCCTTAGGCCACTGGTTAGCGTCCAAGTCTCACAATCATACAGTAAGACAGGTAGCACCAGGACCCTAAAGACTTGGATCTTCGTTCTCCTGCAAAGATATCGGCATCGCCAAACACTTCTGTCCAGCGACCTCATGACTCCATAAGCTCTTGCTCTTACTATTTGTACTTTAAGTATATTTTGATGGCAATATTTGTTTTACATAAATAACATTTTCAATGCAGGACTTTTGCTTTTTGCTTTGTCAGTCTGTTGCTACAC
>OMMV01212537.1:0-14061 GCA_900302635.1 Chatrabus melanurus | reverse complement strand
TTATAGCCCCCGGGGGTACTCCTCCCTGTTCCTTATCCTGGTTCCTCCTCGTGCTCCTCCTGGACTCCTCCCTGACTGTGGACTCCTGCTCTGGACTTCCCCTGACTTGGACTTCCCTTTGGACTCCGACATGTCCCTTCTGTCTTGTTAAGTACTCTTTGGTTCCCTGTATTGACCTTGACCTCACGATTAGTTATTTTGACTTTGTGACCCAGTATCCCCACTGTTTTATGTTCAGTCTTATTCCCCTTCACTGTAGACTCCCCCGTGACCTTGCCTGCACTAATTTCGTGGTTTTGACCTTGACCTTTGTTTTGACCCCACTCACCTGTTGATTATTGTTTTGACATTTATTTCCTCACGACTCCTGTTTAGTCTTTTAGTTTGTTTTTGTCAATAAATCCATTTATTTATACTTTACCTGGTGCATATACTTTATCTGTCTGCATATTTGGTTCAATCCAAAGAAATATAACAAGAGATTTTTGGTTTAATTGCGCGTACACCCCAAGTTTCTATTTGAGCCAGTTGAACCTTTTTTTTTTTTTTTTTTTTTTTTTTCATGAAAATTTCAAAGTGTCTGTTTTGTTCTTTGACCTCAATGAAATAACCCCTCACTGTATTTTATTAAAAGGTCAGGAATGCTTTATAGTTGCAGTATTTACACTTATAAAAGAGAAACTTAACAGAATGTTAAGATTCATAATTGAATCCATAATTTTAAGTGGTTTTCTATGTTGGGAATAACCTGAGACCAAAGTAGACTGGGGTGTGACATTACAATTATTCAACACTTTCACCACATACAGATACACTTCTGAAGGCAGAGTCAAGTCATTGAAAGGAGATCTAACCTGACCTTAGCTGGTTTTGTTATTGGTAGTTGCACAAAACATGCAATTTGGAGATTGACAATAAAGAAATTATTTATTTTTATTTGGCCTTGGGTCTTTGATATTGAAAAGGCATTTCTGTACTGTTTTGTAATATTTTAAATACTCAACGGTTCATTAAAAACTAATCATTAAGAAAATAATTACTAGTTACCATAGGAGTTTGCATAGAATGCCATCCTGCTCTGAGCCCATCAGAACGCAGAAGTTAAGCAGAGTAGGTCCTGATCAGTACTTGGCTGGGAGACCACTTAGGAACACCAGGGGCTGTGTGTGTTTCTTCACGTAAAACTGGAGTTGTGTCAGGAAGGGTGCTCGGGGTCAAGAAGACCCGGGAACCAACAACATAGGAATTTGCATATAACATAAATCATATATCATTCAACAGATTGTGATAGTCAATTAAAATAAATGCACTGAACCCCTTTTAATTATTGTAACATGGGGTGGAATTGGGTAGTGAACAATACTATGCAAAAGTTTTAGGCACCCATTAAATAAAAATTTAAAATAAATGCCCCCAGGTGTCATCGTCAACAGAAAATCATGTAAAATCCACACCCCCTAAAAAATGCAACATAAAATATGAGATTAAGTTTTCTTTTTTCATTATAGTAACCAATCAATGACTAATTTACAAACCTCATTTAAAAAAAAAGAAGCAAAAACACACATAAAAAAAAAAAATTATTTCCTTGTGGCTATACTGCCTAGTACTTGACAACACAGACAGTTGCTGATGATCAATCAATAATAAATTATTTTAAAACAACCTGATTTAACACAGCCTGCTTTTCTTATGAATTTGAAGAGACACCCTCAAACAAATTATTTTATCACCTAAAATAAATTATTAATTATTTTTTAAAGGTGAGATGTAGCAGTCAGACATTTTACATACTTATTCATAAATATGAACTATTTAACAGCTTCTCTTTATTTAAAAGAAAAATTTAGCTACATTTAATATGCCTAAATATTTTTTTGCACAGTACTGCATCTCTGTTGTGGGTCTGGTCTTAGTTAAAATTCTAGGACTACTTTTTGTTTCAAGTCCATCCTCACACCCAGCATCGTATCTGTTGGGAGTTTCATGAAAGGAAGATACAACAACAAGAAGCCTCATGAAGCCTCTTAAATCTCATCTTTACTCTTTTTAACAACAAACACTTTCAACCAAATACAGTTCATCAGCTCACCGCAGTCTGAGAATATTAATTACATGCTAATAGGAACAAAACAAGCCTGCTGCGGTGAGACCATGCCACAAGAACTTTGTGTACAGACACAGAAGCCTTCAAAATGAGCCGCTTGATTTTACTTTCAAACGGAGAAAAAAAAATAAAAGTTTGACCTTGCTTATTACACCAGAAATGTGTGATAAAATGCTCTCTCGTGTTTCCACTGGGAAATGTTGCCTTTAAGTTTCTTTTTTTTACACCATTGTTATGATGTGGGGCTTACATGGTTTGGTGGTTTGATGTATGATGAATCACCACGAAAAGTATTTTCTTTAGCACTGTAGCCCGCAGGCACAGCCACTCTGCTGATGATCTTCTGAACACACCTGTTTTATTTCCAATATGCAGATTCTGGCACGGAGAGTAAGTTGCAAAAACGCTAGATTTGAATGTCTTGAAAAGAATCCAAAATGGAAAAGAAACCCCAGAGACTCAGGTTATGCTCACTGCTGCCTCCATCATCCTTGTAGCATGATCGCAGTACACATCCTGGCCATGAAATTCCCTGTTTTCAAGTCTACCACTTTCACACACTCTCAATCTCCTCTCCTGTCAAGAGGGATTGAGGCAGTTGGTGCTGGCCAACCGCCACGCAGTCCCACTGTTTATCTGTTTGTAATCGCTGCCATTCCTCAGTGGGGAAAAATGGAATCCAATCAGTCTAACTGAGGGATGACAGGGTCACAGGCCCGACTCACTGGCCAGCTATCTATTTGTCAGTCATGTCAAATGGAGAGGTGGTCCAACGTGATGCTGGGCCAGCAGATCAGACTGGCGTAACAGTCGGAGACAGTGCAAGAAGGAGAAGGCGATATGCAGGCATAGAGTTATCAAGATAAGCTCAATGCGTTTGTACAAAGGGATGAAAAGGTACAAACATATCTGATCTTACAAAGGCAACATATGAACACTTTTCTGTCTTTTGTAGTTGTAATAGAATCTTGGGGGAGTTCATAATCTTAAAAAGGCATTTTCTGCTGCCACAGTAATGTACGTCTTTTTTTTTCTTTTTTTTTTTTAATATTCCAAACCTGAACCTGTGGCTTTCCAATGATCAACAGTCTAGTTTCCTTTTCTGGTCGCTGTTTGACACTTAGTTCTAATTAGATCCAACGGGATTTAGGGGCAGGGCTACTATCTTTCTGATCACTGATTGGTGATATCCCTTTACTCTCTCTACTAAATCATGGGATCTGACCAACTTTATCTCACATCACCCTTTTCCACCAACACAGTTTCTGTGCTGGTTCAGAACTGGTGCTAAATTTTGAACCAGTTTGTTGCGCTTCTACAGACAACGAACTGGCTCTCACCATGAAAACTAGTTCCAAAAAAGTTCCAAAGTAGAACCAACTTTTTGCTGGGCCAAGAGCAAAACCGGTTATGTCAGGGGGTGTGGGCGGGTTTTGAGGTGGGTTATTGGGACAACAAAACAACAACAAAAAAAATAACTGTGTCTGCATTTGTAAAAAGACCAAGCAACTGAACATCTGAAAATGGAAATAATCAGTGCAAGGGAAGTGAAAGCCAAGACACAAACTCTCTCTTTGTGCTGTGGACTTGATCCTTGGTGATAGTCATGTTGGCCAAATTGCTCAGTCCCAAGAAGGTCCCAATTGTCCAAGTTGTTTTAAGATCCCAGGAAGGTCACATTGCTGGCTCCTTCCGCATGGTCCTGATATTGGTCCAGATTATCCATGTTGTTGTGGGGTCTCAGGAAGGTCAGATATTGACAACAGAATGAAGAATCTGAATATATATAAACCTTTCAAGGTTTCTGCAGCCACAGTGTTCTCAGGAATTACACACTACAGGCAACTCAAAATTTGCATACCTGCTGCTTACACGACCCCATTGAAAGTGCATATACCCAGATTGCAAAAGGTCAGACGCGTCAAGCCCCACAGAATTTCACCATTTTGACCCTCTGCCAGCTACAGCTCCCTCATAATTGACAGACAAATGATGCCTACTTGACCATTCACCAAAGTAATAGCACTTAATTCCCTGTACTTTTCTCATAATAAGCCTTTTTTCTGGCAGGTTTGAACCCAAATTGTGGAGAATGCATGGCATCCACTTTGGGAAAACCCCTTTTTGTTAGTGACATGAAAGCGATGCTCTGAAGTCACGTGATTTTGTTTACATTTGGTTGTCAAAGGGAATTCCCCAGAAACCACGTGGATTTGACAGAGGACAACACAACAGATACTATTTCCACTGTTGGGCCTCAGATGAAGAGAAGGGAGAAATAACACAGGAAATCATTAGGGGAAGGGGAGAGGGAAAGAGTAAAGGATCATTCTGTATTGAGATAGGACAGTCACAGCCTTGAACCCTTGATGATCCAAGGTAAGATTATTTTATGATTTCTCTATCCTGAAAAGAAATGTCCCATTGCAAACTGCTTTGCTTTGGTTATTTTCTTTTTCTTTAAAAAAAAAAAAATAGACCAATGGCATGGTACTTTCTCTGCTAAAATTAAAATAAAAGTCACTGAAAACATAGGTCGATGGCATGTTACTTTCACTGCTAATAAACCAGTCACTCAGTTTTTGACCATTTTAAAATTACACAGTATTCATTCATTTTCTGAACCTGCTTATTCCAATTAAGGGTCACGGGGGGCTGGAGCCTTTCCCAGCAGTCATTGGGCGAGAGGTGGGGTACCTCCTGGACAGGCTGCCAGTCCATCGCAGGGCCACATATCGACAGACAAACACATTCACACTCTCACTCACACCTAGAGTCAATTTAGAGTCAACAGTTCACCTAACCTGCATGTCTTTGGAAGTGGGAGGAAGTCGGAGCACCCAGATGTAACCCACGCAAACACGGGGAGAGCATGCAAGCTCCACACAGAAAGGACCAGGTCGGAAATGAACCTGGGACCTTCTAGCTGTGAGGCAACAGTGCTAACCACTAACCCACCGTGCCGCCCCAAATTACACATTATTTTCCTCTTTAATTTTCTGTTGGTATTTTAGGGCATTTACCATCACCCAGTGATGGGTAGTCAATGCGCTAGTTATAAATAAAACATCCATATTTTTTACTGGAAGGGACCGGTGTTTAGTCTCAGAAGTCACATTGTCCTTACAGAGCACTGGTAACCATAGCATTAGTGTCTTATTGTGAGCAGTGGCTCAGCTATTTCACAAATCTCTGAAAATAATAATCTACTTTCGGCTTCTCCCAATTGAAATTCGGGGTCGCCACAGCAGCTCCCACATGGATCTGCATGTAGATTTGGCACAAGTTTTACGCCGGACGCCCTTCCTGACACAACTCCACTTTACATGGCGAATGGGCAGGGTTCGAACCGGGAACCTTCCGTACTAACCACTAGGCCACCACCCCTGCTCACAAGTCTCTGAAAATACAGTGAATAAATTGATCATGCCTTGGACTGACAATGAGGTACCAACCTTTTTTAATAATCTGGTTAAAGGAAGACATATTGTGCAGTGTGAAGTGGAAGGCAAGAAATGGAATGAGACAGTGTTTAGGAAGCAAAAACGATCCTGCAAAAAGGGAACTATGCCACAAACATGAGGCTGAACAGTGCTCCAATACTACAATGACCGATGTGACAGGTTCCAGGAAATCCCCCTCAGTGACCCTTACGAGGACTAAGCCGGTGTTAAGGAAATGAATGAATGAGTATTACAATGGAAGTAGTGTGGATAGCAAGACCAGTCTCTGGTACGAGCTACTGGATGGTGTACTACAAACTTGCACAACAAGTGTTCGATGCTCGCAAGCAATGGACTCTTAGTGGACCAGCCAAACTAGCAAAAGAGGCCCAGAAAATGTTTTGATGGCATTTTTTTTAATAGCAGGTAACCATGCCAGATCCCTACTTCAGGGCATGCTGAAACTGGTGCGGGTGGATACCACACTTGAATTCGACCTTGAAGGTCATTTCCAAGGTCATTTCAGTCATAGAGGTCATATACACATAAACCCATGTATCGGTTTGGTTTTTACCCTGTGTATCCATTGTTCTGCTTGAAATCAGACAATTATACAGTAAATGTCAAGCAGATTATAACATCGCCATTGTACACATGATTACACTGCTCATCTCTTTGCGAAGGCCAAGAAAGACTTAGAAATGTTACCACCATCCAGAGATCCTCTTGAACTTCAGGTCACATGTGCAAATTACCAGACAAAGATCTGGCTGCAGGCGGACAAAGAGCACATGGCGCTTCCATCACCTACCGACACTGATGCCTGGAAAATGACAGAGTCTGGACTGCAGCTTGTTTGGACAAGGTTGCCTCTAGCTCCTGATGCTTGCCTGGAACTAGTAACATGTGGATGCACTAAGAAATGCAGCACAAGAAGATGCACAGGCTTTAGGAAGAATCTGAAGTGTACACCTGCGTGTGGTTGTGATGCCTCAGACTGCTGTAGTCCAGCAGGAGAATGACTCATTTTTCCATCCATTGAATTAATGCTTCAACACATAAACGTGTATACTAAAAGACATTTTCCAGAGATTTCATCCACAAATCCATAGACAGACTATACAGAGACAAGTACGCGTAAACTTATCCTTTCAAAAGTGCTTAAATGTTCTAATTGTTCACGTTTTCTTGTATCATTTCCACTCCTACCATGTCATAATCATGCCTTGTATTTATTTCCCTGAAGAAAAAGTTTTCTTTCCTCTTGTTTTTACAGTGGTAATCACTGCCATGTGCAGCATACTCATTAAGCTGATCTAAACTGGTAGAATGTCATAGCTGACACTCAATGCAGGTGCACTCCTCTCCTGAGTTTGGGTATATCTTGGTTATCCCGATGAGAACAGATGGTGTTCACGTTCTCTTAACGTGTTTTTCATTCAGTTGCTGCACAAATCGATACATAATCACAATTTAGCTGCCATCTCATTCTGACATAACATATAGTCCTTGTCTTTTTTCAAAATTAAGACCACACCTCAAATTCCAGTCACTGTATGCTAATAGGACTGGGATGGTATTGGGTGTGATTCCCGAAAGTTTTAGAGCTGGGATTGTGACATTTTGTCGCTATTCCTGAAGGTCCACTTTTTCTTTCTGAGTATCCTCCTTAAAGGCACAGTCCATCCCCACTTTCTGTTGTATTAAATATTTAAAAAAAAAGTCTTTTACCTTTCTTTCAATTCAAGATGTCTGATCAATTTCCAATTAAGGCAACTTTTTCAGAAATACCCTTGTTCCCCTTCTTGGTTAGTATAACTGTGTGCTTTGTGGGTACTTCAAATGTTATGTCAGTAATGTAACCTGCATTGTGTTTGACACACACACAGTCCTGAAATGGACTTGAACTCATGACCTCAGGCATGGGAAGTGGACACTCTAACAAGGAGATTGGCTATGGTTATGCTAGCATAGGTCAAAAAGAAATTTTCAGAAGATATACTTGTTTTCTGAGCCCAACAAATAATATTTCATCTTGAATGAATTGCTCCCTCTGTGGAACTGGTGACCTACTTGCCTTGCACATACACAGTAGTGCTTAAACATGGCTGATGTGTTACTGTTTCATACTTTCAGAATCCCATTCAAAGTATTAAGTAGTCATTAGATTGAGACTTCAACGTGTAAATTAAAATTGTGGTTGTCATTTGTAAAAATGGCAGTGAACTTGCAGAGCTTAGTGGAGCAAATAGATAGTTGAAGCGGAACTCAGGAATTTATTTTTGGGTTAATCTTTTCACTCTGGACAAAAACTATTTTCATCAGTCCACTATTAATTTAGCAAGCAAGCACAGTCAACTGGCTAAACAGCTGCACAATGTAAATGTATGGGGCAAGCTAAAAATATTCACAGTAAACTGCATTTTGTCACCCCTGATTGGATGACTACGTCATTAGAAGTGTCTAGTCGTACTGAGAGGATCCCTGTGGAGGTAAACGTGCATGTTTACCTAAGTAAATGTAAAGAAACTTAAAAATAACTGATTATATAGTTAGTCGCTTACCTTAGCCTCCTATCCATTCCGCGACGCCAGTCTCCATTGAGTCATTATAAGTCGATTGTCGATGAGAATCTTTCCTGTTGTAAGTGGAAGAATGAGCCCCTCATCGCCAATCGCCTTGAAATGACTCAGTGGAGATTGGCGGTGCTGAATAGGCACGAGGCTAAGGTAAGCAGCTAACTGTATAATTGGTCATTTTAAAAAGTTTATTGACATTTACTGAGGTAAACATGCACACGATTACCTCCGTAGGAATCCTCTGCATGCTACTAGATCATCTAATGGCATTTTTGTCTATTCGGTGGCAACAAGAAGCGATTTACTGAGAATGTTTTTGGCTTGCGTCATGCAGTTCCATTGTGTAGTTATTTCGCCCATGACGGTGTTTGCATTCTAAATCAGCACTGGGCTGATTAAATCATTTTTGTAGCAGATGAAAATATGAACCAAAAAGAACATAGAGTCCAGGTTGAAAAATCCTTTAATGTCTGAATTCTGAATCTATTATAAAAAATATTATGGATTCAAATAAGGTATTAACATGCAAACTATCCAGTTAAGAGTCATGTAGGCAAATATGCCGGCAAAGTAGAAATGGAGATAAGGTTCTCACTCTGCCTCCCCCAGGTTGCATTCTCTTTTGACCACATTTTAGCCAACCTGGTCATTTGCATTTGACCCATCAGAGCTGTGAGCTGTGTAAAAATAGTGGTGGCAGGCAATAGGTGAGATGGAAGGACTGGAAACACAGAACAGACAAACAGCCTCCAATCGGTATCACCAGCTGGAATTGAACCAGAAAGCATGGATCTGGAGGCGGTGGGCATAAGGCTTAATTCTTAAAGCATTGGCAGCATTACAGGCAGTTAGCATTAATAATTAGCACACTAGAGACAGTCAATACGCTCCCCGCTGATTTATAAGGCAATAACAAAATGCCCTAAGACTGCCTGCCGTGCTGACAGACCTCAAACAATCAAATAAATCATTCAAAGTGCTGGATTGTGAATATGTTAGATGAATACACAACCACAACCCACATTGTAAAAACAGAAACACACCGGTGGACACAGCGACGTAAGCATTATTGTTACTCTTAATAAAACAGAGTGTAATTATAAATCTGTGAGATTATCTGCAGGCTACCTCACATTGGTGGCCCTGCGGATAATGTGGTATAGCTATTTCTTCTAGTTAGGTTTGTCCCAATCAGGTTTAGGGAGCATGTGCTGTTGTGGCACGTTGCCCCATTCACCACATCGCGGAACTGCTTCAGCAACTGACTGGCAACCACCCAGACAGACCTGTGGCCCATCCTTATCTTCTGAAAGCAACCATTTATCTGTAGGAGCCAGATGTTACAGGGGCATTCCCTTGGCCTGGTCCAGTCACTGGGGTCATCAGGATAGAGGCAGCTGCCTGGTGGATCATATTCGAGAAAATGTGTCACATGGCCATAGAGTTGCAGTTGATGCTCAGTCACGACACATATAACAGGCATCCCATGGGTTTCCATTTAAAAAAAAAATAGAAACAAAGTCATTCCAATAGTGCCCAGGAAGACAAAGCTGGGCATAACATTAAGCTGCTTTCAGAACTGCAGTGGTTCTCCAGCTTGTGGAAAAATGCTCATGGGAGTGCTTGAAACAAAATGCGAAGACTTGTACCTACTCATTGTGGGAGTAACTCTGCTGCTGTATTAGATTAGGTTTGATTCAACTTTGTCATTGTGCAGAGTACAAGTACAAAGCCAATGAAATGCAGCAGGCATCTAACCTGAAGTGCAAATAACTAGTACTATAAAGTGCAAGTGAGTAAATGCCAGAATGAATACTAATGATATATACAGTGGTTATGTACAGTGATATGCAATATATGCATTAATTTACAATCAACAGTGGGTTTAGTGGCCACCAGGACCCTGTGATTACCATCAAGGCTTCATAAATTGCATGCAAGCCAAAATCCTACTATACATGTGCCTGTCTGAACAAGCCCAGACGGTAACATCCCATTTCGTCTACTCCCATTTCGTCTACTTCCCATATCATCTACTCCCAATTCTTCTACTCATATTGTTACCACTTTTCCCATTTCGTCTACTTTCGTCTACTCATGATGATTTCCCATTTAGGGTTAGGGTTAGATAATAGATTTAGGGTTAGGGTTTTAATAGATAATTGTCTTTTTTTTACCTCACTTTTGAAGTATACCAAGAGTAGACGAAATGGGAAAATAGGCCAAAATCGGAGTAGACAAATTGGGAGTAGACCAAGTGAGAATAGACAAAATGGGATTTTTACTGTAGACAAAATGAGAGTAGAAGAAATGGGTATAAACTGCCCAGACACATCCCACTGTGCCAACATTCCTATTTAAACTAATATTTAAAAGAATAACTTTGAATTATGTTAAAAGATGCCAGCATGGCCCAAAATATGAGGTTCACTGGTCCTCATCTGAATCTATCACAACCCAAAATTCCAAAGTTAAATTTGCAGTAGTTTTTTTTATGGGGGGGGGTGACTGAGTAAAATTTTGCAGATCCACTCATTCACTGACTGACGAATCACAGAGAATATCCATCTGCATTGTAGGAGCAGGGAAACATATATACAGATACAGATGCACAGGTGCAAGGAAATGGTCATGTGATGTTGTTCAAATGGTACCAAAGATAACAGGGAAAACAGACGGTGTGCAAAAAAAGACAACAGTGCAATAAAATACTGATAGTGCAGTTGTGGAGTGCAATATTGTGTTTGTGCTGTAATGGAGAGTTCAGCAGGGCCACAGCCTCAGGAAAGAAATTACTTCTGAAATCTGTATGTGCAGGTGCAAAGGCTCCTGTACTGCCTGTCAAATGGGAGGAGGTAAAACGGCCCAAGATTTTGGTGAGAGATACATGTATTCTTTCGCCCAATGCAGACCTTTTTTGTGATAAATATCAATGATGCTGCACAACTGGGAACCTGTGATGCACTGGGTAGTTTGTACAACCCGCTGGAGGGCTTTGTGTTCCAAGACGGAGCAGTTGCACTACCAACTGAGATGCATTTGGTGATGATGCACTTGATAGTAAAGCAGTAAACATCATCCGTATCCTGGAACACAGGTAGGCTTTTCTCAGGCTACGCACGAAGTTACTCTCAAGACTTGACACAGCGAGTCAAAAGTCCAGCCCCAAGTCATCACCAAAAACAGTCAAGGCGCTTTGGGACTTGCAATGCAAATTACTCTTCAGTCTTGACACTACAAGTCAGGTCCCAAGTCATTTCCTAATACATTACAATCACTTGGGGGTTGAAACGGAGGTTACTGTCATGTCCTCACACTGTAAGTCCCAAGTCAAATCCTCAGTCCTGTCCGTATACACAACAGTTAAGCTGAGTCTGGACTTGACTTTCTACTTGCAGTTTTGAAACTAGAGACCAACTTTACAGTGGCTGGGTCCCACCTGTGTATGTGAGGGTGCAACTTGCAACATCACCATTATAATGTTTGGAGAGCAGTTGAAAAGAAAAGCAGGAAAATGTAAGCTCTAGATGGAATTATTGTGGCGTTGGGGAACCTCAATGTTTTCATCAAAAAGTGTCAATGCACTGATTGCTGATTTGTGACTGCGCCCCCCCCCCCTCAAAAAAGAGGGACTCACAATTTATTAATAGTTTCCACTAAGACAAGTGGCTCAAACAGAAATTCATTTGGAGCCATTTTTTAATGGTGGGTCCAAAGAAGACTTGTGCAGCGGGCCCAAAGCCCATTTGTTGCATGTCCCAGTGCACTTTGCCATTTAAGCATCAGGAAATCCTGGTGCAAATCCGAGGGCTCTAGGCAAAAGGGTTAGGTTTACTATGTTCATTATACATTGAATTTTGTAGTAAAAACATTAAACGAACCATTTGGCGTGGCACCTGTCTTTCCCTTTAAACTGGACTGCGCCAGGCGCACAGCACTGTGGCATAGAGGAAGCAAGTACAAGTGAAAGGATTTCTACTGAGGTAACAGATTAACTCCAACCTGCTGGATCGCACTGTGGACAGCCACCAAAGCTCCCTGAGGTGAAGCCTGCACCAAGTTGTCATTTTTTTCCTTGAGTGTTTCCACTTATTTCTGTTACTGTTTGTTTTCTTTTACACAACTGTTGTCACACTAGAGAGATAGAGGGAGAGAGAGAACTTTCTCCCTCCTCCAGATCCTTTTTTTCCTTTCCCTACAGTGGCCATAATACATAGTCATATTAATATTACACGTGCACTGTTAAGCCACCTATTTAAGGCAGGTCTGACTGTTGCACTGTTTGTACAGTGCTAGGCAGTGCTGGATTTCAGACCAGGTTTTGGTGGATTAACTAATGACTTCTGGTGATGTACGATATCAATACACCAGCTCTGCGCCTGACCACACCTCATTTATAAACCATCACGCCCACATGAGAGCAAGTGCTGTTGTTATTTAGACGGTGCAGGGCATAAAAATAACTGCGTCAGGTGGAAATGAACAATGACAGTTGGGCTGGGCTTTGCGCTGGGTGTGAGATGGGGAGCACGGTGTTTCAATAGAAAGAGAAACAGCAATGTTGCAAACTGTGCATTCAAACAACTGAAAGCATTGGGCTTTAATTCAAGTCTTACATTGTTCAGAGTGTAAAAAGAGCAGTTATCGGAGCTGATGTGGAGGCTGGTGTGTGGTAATAAGAGGTGGTGTCATATTAATATGATAAGGTGAAAAGAACAAGATAACCCCGACTGACTGAGCAGCACCAAGCAATGTTAGGTTTTATCACCTCACTTTAGAGGAGTAAGACGCAGGTGAAGAATGAGAGGAGACATGCAAAGATGGCAAGCGTGCGTAGAGGGGGACGGAGAAAGGGAGCAAAAGAGATACAGCAAAACCATTAAGCAAACAAGATTTTAAAAACATGAAAAAAATGCATCAAGAAAGAAAACAAAGGAAGGGAGAAGACTGCAGGGAAAAGCTCGATAACACATCTTTTAAGATAAACTGTCAAATTTTTTCATATTTCATGGATCACATTTGTAAAATATAACAAAAAGCTCTGGAAAAGTGGAACAATACTGTTTAACCATTAGCAAAATTTTGTCATGTCTCTTGCATCACCATCATAAATACAACAAAAAAGTGGAATAGTACTATCTAAAGGCGCAATCTCACTACAACGTTTCCCCTACCATTTGGTGAATGCAGGGTAAAGTTGAGAAAATAGGCCAAACGTCAGCAAAAATCACTTTACCAGAGTTTGGTAGTGTTCCACAACATGGTGCAAGCAGAGGCTAGTGGAGGTGGGCGTTAGCAAGCGCGCCATTACAACAAGCGGGACTTTTGCCAACTTGGCAAAGTGTGGGAGAGGGGGTCGACACACCACTGTCCAGTGATTCTGAGCAGGCAGGGCGAAGCAGCAGCCAAACGTTAGCCAGCGGAGATAATCGCACCAGTAACTAGCAGAGGCTAGTGTAGGGAACTTGGTCGTGGCAGAAATTAACTTTTTATAAAGGTCTCCAACATAGCCAGCGGTACATCGGCAAACGGTGAGAAATTTTAAACATGTTAAAAAATTTTGGACACGGTCGACGTTCATCAGTGTAGACTGGCGGAGGCCAGTGGACACAGACGTTTGTCTATGTTGGCCCAAACGTCTAGGTGGGATTGCGCCTTAAGCATCAGCAAGTACCTATCACTGGCTGTGCTCCTACACTTACCACAAATTGTTAGATGTTCAAAACCAGATGTCAAATCTAGGGCCCTGTCTTCCACTGTGCGCAAAGCAGCGCACAATGCAACACAAGTGCCATTTCTAGTTTTTCTGACACAGGTTTATCTCACTAAATATAAAGAAACTTTTTAAAATGACCGATTATACAGTTACCCACTTACCTTAGCGTAGTGATTACAAGTTAACTGCTGTTGAGGAGCTGTGCCTTAAATAACG
>OMMV01212535.1:0-15629 GCA_900302635.1 Chatrabus melanurus | reverse complement strand
TTTTCTATTATCTATCATATACTGTGTGGGGAGAGGTGGGCGATATATATAGTCTACGATATATATCGTAAATGTTGTTTTAGCGATGTGCAAATTTACATTGAGTATTTAAATTAGTTCGCCAAAAACAATGAAATGCGCGCTTTAACTCAGTGTTCAGCAGAAGCGCTCCTCACTGCTGTTTACGGAGTTTTGTAGTGAACCTCAAACACAGCACGGCATTCCACAACATGCTAGGAGAGTGTGTGCGCACAAGCTTGTGCCGCCACTCTTTAAAAAAAGAATAAAGACCACGCTAAACTTTTTATTTTTGGGGGGATATATGCGTTCTACAGATGTGCGCTGCTCAGGTGATCTGTGTTCAGACGACCATATCGCCCACCCCTAATTGTTATAATAAAAAAATGGCTGTTTGTGCAAAATTTTGTGGGTTTTTTTTGTCAGGCTGCGGGCGCTCGGAGGGTGTCTCGCCCGGGGAGTAATTCAATGTGGAACCGCCACTAGATCCAAGGTAGATTTAAGATTTTTTAAGACTTTTTTTAATGCCAGTCGGAATTAAACTTAAGACCAACATTACAATAACCAAAACTGAAGGAAAAAAAACCCCAATATAAATGGCTGACGGTTAGGGACAAATTTGCCCAAATATGTATTGGTGGTTTACGCCACGCTGCAAAATCTTCCCTGAAAAGCTAATTTTCTTTCAATTTACACTTCCCCATGTCATCACGTAAGTTACGTCGAGCTAGTTGGAAGTGTCTCTGCTCTGAGCGTTCCAGCAACAAACAAAAAAAGATTTCTTGGTTGTGCTATATCGCTTTGGGTAGTGTTACGAGAAGCTTTCACTGAATTATATATATATATTAAAAAATATATATATTCCATTTATTTTGATATTTTTAATTGCAGTGTCAGAAGAAATAATGAATAAAATCTTACTTCCCCTGTCTTGGCATTTTTAAGACTTTTGAAAGACTGATTTAAGACAATTGGTATTAAAATAAGGCCTTATTTTTAGATGAACAAATTCAATGCCTTTTAAGACTTTTTAAGGATCCACGGGAACCCTGGAATCAAAATCTTGGCATTGGTCTAATCTTTGCAATATTTCACAAATGAAAAAAGCAATCCTTGTCATCTCTTTGATATGTGCATCAAAAGAAAATAGCCTGGTCAAAGGTCACACAGAGATTTTTAACAGTATTACTGTGTTGAATGACACAGTCACCCAGAGATACAGTGAAATGATCATTATAGGTACCTCAGCCTAGCAGGACTTATAACCATCATTTCAGTTTTATCAGAATTTAGCAAGAGGGAGTTGGATGACATCCACCCCCTCACCGCTGCCAAACAAGCCTCCAACTTAACAGTGTCACACCCATTTCCTGTGAGAACAGGCATGTACAACTGTAAATCATCTGCATAGCAATGCAAAACAAAAGCTATGTATTTGCCTACCCAATGGTGCTAAGTACAGAGAAAACAACAGTGGGCCAAGGACTGACCCCTGTGGAACTCCATGCCTAACAACAGAGGATCCAGATGTTATTTAAAAAAAAAAACCATAATATGACTGGCCTGACAAATAGGACCTCAGCCACAAGAGTACCAGGAACACCAACACAATTCTCAAGTCTGTTCAACAAGATAGTTTGTTATCCATTGTGTCAAAGGCAGCACTAAGATCCAACAGTAATAATGATACAGACACAGGATTTTTATCAATTTGGAACAACTTTTTTCAATAGAGTGATGCGCCCTAAACGCCGCCTACAACGGCTCAAACAGATCATTCTCAGACAAATACTTCAGCAGTTGGTTTGAAACCACCTTCTCAAAAAATTTCCCAACACCCCAAGCTCCAAATCCTGTTTCTTAAGGAGAGGTTTAACAACAGCTGTCTTAAAACGTGAAGGAAACACGGCAGTGGTGAGCGAAAAATTCACAGCCCTAAGCACGCAGGGTCCCAAAACTTGCCAAAATTCTTTCAAAAGCGATGATGGCAAAGGATCCAAGGACCAGGTTTTACTCTTGGCACTCATCACGACATTTGAAAGATTCTGCAAAGAAATGCACTGAAATCCAGACAAGACCTGTGTGGAACACAAAACAGTATCTGTTGAAGCAACAGTACACGGGGGAATTCGATTTCGAATATCATCTACTCTATTGTTATAAAAAAAAAAAAAATCATGTGCTGACAAACTTGTGCAACTAATAGATTGACGTTCACTAGTAAGAGTCGCTGCAGTCTCATATAAAAGTCTAAAATTATGCCTGTTGACATCAAACAAATTTGAATAAAATGGTGTTTTAGCAACTGTCATTGCATGTTGATAGTCTTTCAAACAGTTGTGCCATTCCAGATCGACCTCTTCAAGCCACGATGAGCGCCGTTTACCTTCCATGTTCCTACAGGTTCATCCGAGGCCTCGTAAATGCTCAGTAAAGCACGGCATGTGATTTTTTCTGGTGACAGTTTCGTAGCCTAGCTGGTGCAGCAGCTATCAAAGTGTCCACAGAAATGTTCTGTCTGCAGCCTGTCTCAAAGAGCCTCAGGTATCCTGGAACCCAAAACAATTAAGGCTTCTGGACCAATGTGACGTTTGGCTAACTGTCTTCTCAACATTCCTTGGACATCTGGATCCAGCATATAAAATATCAAATAAAACTGGTGAACGATCTGAAAATGGTAACACGCAGATGTCCCTGATTGAGATAGATAATCCATAAGACAAAACCAGGTCCAGTGTATGTCCCTGTTCATGTGTTGGACCAGTCACACGTGGATATTAAAATCACCAACAATTAAAATTCTCTCACTTTGCAGCATAAAACCAGTCGAAAAGTCTGTAAATTCAGAGATAAAATTTGTGTTGGTTTTAGGTGGATGGAAAATGACCACACCCAACATAGGCCAAGGCCTCTTCAATTCAAAGAGCTGCACCTCGAAACTCGGGAAGGACTCACATAAAATATGTTGACAGTTAAAAGTGTTTCTAAAACACCGCCCGTTCTTTGAGGGGTGTTAAAAAAAATCTACAGTCCAGGGGAGAAAGTTCAACCAACGGAACGGACTCTCCCTCACTCAGACACATCTCTGTGAGCAGGAGAAAATCCAGGCCACGAGAATTATAAAAATCTCTTGAAACAAAAGTTTTGTTCTCCAGCAATTTAGCGTTTATTAAAGCAATCCGGCTGTTACAGTCGCAGACCAGGGGGCGAAGATGGGCAAAAAATGCCCTGTTGTCTTCTTTCCTTCCTCAGCCACTAGTACCGCGGCCGCCACTCCAGGAGAGCTGGCTGGACCTGCCGAATCCACTGACAGCCGGACTTCCATGATTGAAGAAAGGCTGGATGGCTACAAAAGCCACCAGCAGTCCCACCGGGGCTGGTGTGATTTAGAAAAACCTTAATCCGGACGCGTACACCACTGCGTCTCCTCCGGCCCCTCCTCCTCCTGTCAAACCGAGCAGCAGGTAGCCAACGCACGGCCACGGCACATCAGCCAGGACTGGAGGCGGAATAAAAGAATGCACACCCAAGCCAGGCTTAAACGAGTCCCGAATTTCAAGCAGAGCGTGCCGATCTTACATCAAAATTGTGTCTGCACCACGAGTGAGCAAAAATTATCTATAAAAACAGTACGATCCACAAGAGCCACAGACGGCGTGCCAGCACCGGCGCCATCTTACCCAAGTGACACCTCACTTGCCTGTTTGTCTGTTGCATCCCCATTCACAGCTTTATGTTGGGGTGGAGCAGAGAAGGACGGTAAAACAGGAAAACCGATCAAACCTAGGCTCAGGTTTCCCATGTGCCTTCTGACAAACTGCAGCTGAAATTTCACATTCTTTTGAAGAAAATCCTCCTCTGTACCACTTCATCATGAAGCTGTAGAACTGGTGATGCAACAGACAAAAGTTGCTCTCTGCACAGTTTCTCCATCCACAACCACAGAAGCCTATAACTCCTTCAGAGTTGTGATGGGTGTCTTGGTGGCTTCCCTCACTAATCTCCTTCCAGCATGGTCACTCAATTTTTGAGAACTGCTTGCTTGACACAGATTTACCATACAGCATCATACTGTTTGTATTTCTTAGCGATTGATGTGAATGAAGTCCAAGACATATTCAGTGACTTGGAAAGGTTCATGTATCCATCCCCTGACTTATCTCAAGAAAACCGGCCTGTAAAAGTGATCATTTTATCCTTATATGTCGAATAAATTGCCCTCGTCCCAACTTTTTTTGGAATGTGTTGCAGGCATTAAATGCAGGAATTGATGTATATTAACAAATGAAATAAAGTTGGCCACATAAAACCTGAAATATGTTGGGTTCAAACTGTCTGCAATGAAACAGACGAAGTAAATGCAAGGATCACTGCTCTTTTTTCTTTTTTTAAATTTGCGTTTTTGATATCATCCCAACTTTTTCTGATTTGAGGCTGTACTTGCAGTGTGCTCTGTGCAAGTGTATTATCTTGGAAAATACAAGTATAGCATCGGGACTCTGTATCGCCAGATACTCAATTTAATTCCTGTGATGGGAGGTAAACATTTTTATCAGCACATCCCCAGTTTTGTATGTTGAAAATAATTTGGCAGTAAAATTCAGAGCAGTCCAAAAATCTACTTTGGGGGCGGCTTGAGATTGAGTTGGTCAACTTAAGTGTAAGAAACTTTTCTTTTCTGGTTTTCTAACATTTTTTGATCAAACATATTCAATAAGTAAAATTGTTGGTTGCAGCATTGGATTGGACTTAGTTCAAATACAGCCGTGAATTATGACGGTGGAAGAAGCCGCACGGTTCTTCCCGTGTCGCTGAGAAATTCTGACCTGGCCTCTAATTTCACACGATGGAGTGGTACGGAGGATCAGGATCCCCAAACTTTCTGCACCAGCACTGCTGACTCTCTTCAAACCGAGCAGCGCCTGGCTGGATTTACTGAGGTAGCTGCGTTGCGACGGCTTAGTTACGGTCATTCAGAGCTAATGTTGGAGCGCCGTCGAAGGAGGAGCCGCAGTAATGTTTACAGGCCGGCGTCAGAACTCGTCAGCTGAGCGAATACTGTGGGAGTCACTGAGTGTGCGCGCGCCTTCGGGCTGCTTTGGGAATGTGCGCGGTGGACGAGAGCGGGTTGGAGGATGAAGAGAAAGAGAGAAGGGCTGTTATTCCTCTCTGACCTTGGCTTAGGTTTCACAGAGCCTGCGGTGTCTCATGACCCTGTTTGGATTCGGTGCAGGAGCGGCGGCCCGCTCAAACCAGTTACGCTGCTCGATCCTCTCATTAATTTGTTCTCTCACTGCACCGGCTTCCTCTTCTTCTCTCAAAACGGTCTTGAGCTTCACAGCAGATGGCAGACTGCGAGTGTACAGTATGTTTACCGATGTGACGGGCACATTACTTGTGACACGTTTTACAGTGGATTATGTAAAACACCGGTAATTGCTTTAAACTACTTTGAATCTTGTCACACTTTACACTAGATGCTAAATCTTCCCTGGCTCCGTGTTGCAGTAGTCATACTCCGGGCCGGTTGCAGAATTCCCTAATGAACAGCACTGGGTACTAAATCAAAGCTGAGCGCTTCGCTGTCTGGTTGGAATGTACGAGTCACTCACAGCAGGAAACTGCCTGTCCTTAAATGACCCACGCCCTGCATGACTCTGCAAAGCCACACGAGTTACTGTACGTTTGCCTTTATTTTTTTCCTCCCCCCCAACTGCATTAGAGCAGAGCTTTCCCGGGCCACTCTAGCACTGGCAGTAGAGTAGTTTGTCCACGAACTAAAAGTGCAGTGGTTCAATTCCTGACTACAACTGGACTGTACAGTCCTGGTCAGAATTATTGGTACCCCTGAATTTTCTGTACACATTTTAAAATATAGTCAGAAATAAATGCAAACAAACCAATTTTGTCTAATCCAAAAAAAAAATAAAAATCCCAAGTTATTTGGCAGCAACAACAAAAACTGCTTTCATGAAGTGAAACAAAAAAATCCCGACATAAAAAGTATGCTGGACTCATTCATTGGCACCCTTTGATGAATTTACAGTAAATCATCACTGTTAAAGCCAGTTTTCTTGAGACAAGTCAGGGGATGGACACATGAACATTTCCAAGTCACTGAATATGTCTTGGACTTCATTTCCATCAATCATGAAGAAATACAAACAGTATGGTGCTGCGTGGTAAATCTGTCTGGAGGAGGCAGTTCTCGAAAACCGAGTGAGCGTGCAAGAAGGAAATGAGTGAGGGAAGCCACCAAGACATCCATGACAATTTTGAAGAAGTTATAGGCGTCTGTGGCTGTGATTGTAGAAACTGTGCACAGTGTAACTTAACTGTTGCATCACCAGTTACACAGCTTCATGGCGGACTGGCACAGAGAAGGATTTTCTAAATGGCAGCGTTTCCACTGAGCGATGGAATGCGACTGCTGGGTTTTGTCCCGTCGTGATAACTGTCATTCCAGCGAGGCTCTTGCGGGAACTGTAATTCTAATAGTCATGGCGACGGATGGATAAGTCCTGCTAAATATTGTGATTTCGTTGTTTTTTCAAATCCAGTATGACCATAACATTATCTCATAAGATTTAACAAGCTCTCCATCTCTTACTCAGTCTACATTTACAGCGCCATGTATTTTAGAATGCCATGCGACGCTTTCTGTACGTCATGTGACCTATAATAGCGGGAAAAAGTGTTTTGCAAAATACAGCTTTTTTTGAATCGCGTGAAAAACCACCTCATGTGAGCATAAAAACGTTTTTACGAAATACACGTGTTTCAATTAAGCGTATTTTCATTTTGCTACTTCAAAGCGTGCAATTTGGAGGGTAATGGAAACCCGCCTACAGGCAAGTCCAGTGGATCAGGAATTGATACTCTTTCATCATCCATTTGTATTTGAAGACGCAACTTGGAATATTCTTTTGCAAACTGCTTTTCACGTGCTTTACTTACACGGCGAGGGCGTTTTGGAACATGAGTGCATGAGCAAGAGCCACGAGCTCCTTCTGTCTTCAAACAACCAGATAACTTTTTTTTTTGTTGTTGCAAAAATCTTTCCGTTTTCCATAGCTCAAAATCTTCAACTTTTACGGCTTTTGGTTTGCCATGCCATTTGACACGGCGCAGCATGCACCGCGTGCACAATAGAACACCGAACTAGCTCATTATTAGGGGCGTAACGATAAAGAATTCTCAGAAAATGACACACTTTTGTTCATGAGTCATGGTATTGTACCATTTTATTTTCAGACAATATTTTTGTTCACAATTCACAATATTTTTCATCACAGTATGATGTAATTAATGGACTGCAGAAAAGGAGAAAATCTAAGTTTTTATTTTGCAAACTATATTTACACAGTACAAAATAATCAAGAGACACTTTACTGTGTAAAATGAAAATCTTGCAATTTAAGCAACCAGGCCCTCATCTAAATCATAAAAATGGTTTTGTTCACGTGTGCTCGAGATTACCTTCCCTTCACAAAACTAATCAGTGAAGGGACGTGGTGCCGCGGCACCAGTGTTTTAAGCTTGTGGGTCCTTGTGTGAAAATGCACCGTCCTTCACGGCTTTAGATGGTGCTGCTGGGATCTGACCATACTGGAGAATTACGCTTTATTTATTTCTTCTTCATTCTCAGTAGGATGAGGAAATAATGTTAATTAATTAATATTTTGTGCAAAGTAAGATCATGAAAAGTTGTTATGGATGCTACAGGACTTTGGGGGGAACAGCCCATGTGTCTGAGTCCAGATTTGGCCACGTTGAAAAATGGCTGGAGACTTTTGGCAATAAATCCTCCCAATGCTTTATGAATACAGAAACTTTGTGTCCGACTTCATGTGAAGCAATTTTTCATCATTTCTTTTTAAATGTGATGCGTAGAGCAGCTTGCCCAGACTTCTCGTGTCATCGTGAAACCAGTGTGTCTGCGCTCCTAGTTGTAGTAGTTGCATTTTACACTCACGTTTCAAGTCTTCTGAAATGTTTATGTAAAACCCTGACATCTGATTGGATACCAATGTTGTTTTGATCAAGGAAATACATGATTGGCTGTTCCCACAGACTGAAAATAATGGCCAAACCCTCTGTGACGTCACCCATAGGCTTTCTGAAGAGTGGGTTTGAAGCTCAACTGTGGGTGGGTCTAGATGTCGCCATCTTGGCAGCGTCTGACTCCACCTAACTCCCAGCCAACCCACAAATGGGTAAAGGGGTGGAGCATGGGCAAGACTAGCATAACCTGAGCAGGATGAATGAAGCTCGAACATACCAACCTAGTTCGCAGTTACCAAGCTAGCGAAGGCCAACAAGCTAGGTAACCTGGGTTTGTGTTTGTGATAATCAAACACCCAAAGCCAGGTTACTTAGCTTGTTAGCCTTCGTTAGCTTGGTAACTGTGGTAGCTCGAATAACGGTTTGCTGGGGTGCAGGTTTTAAAAACTATGGCCGGCATATCACCTCAGTAACTGTGGCACTATCAGTGTAGCTAAGATTACCTAGCTATAGATACCTTCTAATTAGTGCTAACGGTGCTAATATACAATAAAAAAAACTAAAAAACTAAAATTTCACTCACTAAAAATACTGGCGCACAGACACATGGCCCTTTAGAAAAGGTTTAATTATTATGTTTCAACAACGGAGGGAGAAAATTAAGCGTAATGCTTCAAAACAGTTGGTAAACGTAATGAGGTCCCATTGAGCACAGCTTCCTTTTGATACGGAATACCGTACAATGTTCCGAAACATTGGTGTTGCAAAGGTTTCCACACATTTAGGAGCAGAGTTTTTCGAGTTTGCCATCACTAATCTGCAGTACTGACGAAAAGTTTTGGTATCATCCCCAGCCAAACGTTCTATCCACTCTTTAATTCCGGATGTACTTTCCTGTTCTATTGTACATTTTGTCCCGTATTTTCCCCACGTAGCCGGCATGATTTTTCTCCCTGCAGTTGCTAGCTTAACTTGGTAGCCGACACTGAGGTGAAGACAGGCGCCGATGACGTGACGGTGCCCAGTATTCAGGAGACACAGCAACTACATGCAACTTCAACCACAACTGTTCGGAATTTTCAATAATTTATCCAGCTTTAACCAACCAACCACCAGGTGGCAGACACGTCTATGGGATATTACATAAAAAAAACAAAAACACTGTGGTTCTTCAAAGTTCACCAGATGTGAAAGGGTTCGTCCTCATATGTTCCCTTAATATGGTGACTTACAAGATGATAGTATTGTTATTGAGTTATTGCTTACACAAAAAAACGGTGTAACCACCCGACCAGCCATCCACATTTTTGCTGTCCAAACACCTACGCTACTACCAGTTACCATTTTCTGTAATAAATTGTACAGTTACTCGTGGTACCATGAATCTTACCGAGATGGCTCCTGAGGAGGAACCTGACTTGTGGAGATCCAAAATTGTGCTCTGGAAGACTTTGCTTAAATTTTTTATATTTTTCGCCTGCTCTTAAATGCAGTAAGGTACTGTAGCTAATAGGATTAATAAATGGAATAGTTTTGACTGTGTTGAATGCTTGGTCTCCAAAGTATTGGTCAAACAAGGTCAACGTCCATTGGATACTATGACATATATTACCCCATAATGTGATAACTAAGCATAACAGATGGTGCAAACTATTCCTTTTTAAAACTCTATTAGCTCAACCAGTAATTTGCATCACTTTTTAAAAAAATTTTTTTTTTACCAACTTTAACTTTTGACCCCTGTACAAACTGGAATTGACCTTTGTCACCATTTTTGCTGTTTTTACCCCATAACTCCATAACATTCAGTCATAGATAGTCCAAACTATAACTTTTTGGAATCTTTCTGATCAGACAAATAATATTATACTTTTCAGTATGATTGGAGGATTTTTAAATTTTGACCCCTGTGTGTCAATAAACATGCTGGTAACTGCTATTGAGTACCAGTTTATTCACTGTTAACATTTAATTTCATATTGTATACGTCCCAAGCTTTCCAAAAATACCCATTTTGTTGAGAGGTAGGTGGCGGGTGCACCAGGTGCCCTGGTAGCCCCTTGGCCTACTGGTTCTTCAGGGAGGCCCATAAATAAAGCCAAGGTTTCTCCAATTAACTCCTAACTATGCCAATTAGGCATTTGAAAGCTTTTAGAAGCAATTCCATGAATTGGTGGAATCTTTGGGAATCTGTTGACTCACTGAGAATTTGACCATTTTTAAATCACATTATATGGAAGTAAAGTAGACATTATAATTGACTTAACATACACTGTTCGATCAAATGGAATATGTGCAGTTGGGGAAAACTGAGCTTGAAGCTTTTTTAGCCAATTATGGCCTCAAGCATTCATAGCGATGGGACATTTTAAAAAGCAGATAAGAGCTTTTCTAGGTTGCACGCAACACTGTAGCTGACCTCCACGTTCAAAATATGGTTTTGTCAGGTGCATTGAAAGTCCCTGTGACACGAGTTACATTTGTATAAATGCCCCATTTTGGGGCTGGTCACAGTCATGCCCATAAACATTAGCTCAGTTTTTAATCAGGAAACATGTAGGTCATTGGGAGAAAAACAAAATGTGCAAATGTGGCCCTGAGTTTTTGCACATTCTCATCATATCAGCCATGAAATAAAGCACAGTAATCCCAGCTTCTGTTCTGATTTCACACGTCATGCCGCAGGGTGTTTGCGCACACAAGTATGATAAAGAGAATTTCATAGAAACGACAGGCAGCAGAAGAAGAGGAGTAGGCCAACAAACGTACAAACACGCAGTCGGGAGTTGGTGACCTACGGTGATCCGTTTTCAAAAAGATAAAATCCTCGCCGACGAGCAGTAGGCTTTTCGCCTGTAGCTGTTCATTCTGCAGAGGCAGGTCCTGTCCGTCGACGGTTCGCGAGCATCGCTGCAGCAGCGCTGTAAAAAGACATGCACGCCGTCTGAAACATAAAAATGTTTTCATCATGTTCCACCACGCTGTTGAAGAATGTGGTGCCGCTGGTCGTGACCATTATGGCTCCAGATCCACATCTGATTGATGGATAACGACTGCTGCCAGTGCAGGGATTATTTTCATTCCTCTTTCCATCACAATCGAAGGGGATCTTAATGGCCAAAGGAGAACTGACGTCGGAGATGCGTTTCTTTATCTGGTCGCGAGCAGTTAAATGACACTTGGCGGCTGTCCATATCTGTGACTGTTCTCCTGCAAAGGGAGGGGCGAGGAGCAGCTTTTGTGCCCGTTTTTCCTCTCCGTTCACACAGTCTTTAATCAGTGCCTTGTAGTGCAGCAACCATACGAAAATTAATTACCACTTAAAACGGTGAAAGTGGTTGTAATGAGTACTTAAAGGAGACCTTCAACATTTTTGAACCTGGGGCTTATTTTTTACATAGTTTTGGGTTCAACTTTTCACTCAAGACTAAAAAAGAAAAAAGATTTTTACTCGGCCCAGTATTAAGTGTTATCGTTAAAACAGTCACGGCTAAACAGCTAGAAACAGCTAGAAAGGAAGTGCACGGGGCAATCAGAAGACAGCAGTTCAAATGCTTCCTGTCGCCGCTGAACCATCAACTATAGTTTGAGAAACATTTGTGTGTTTGTTTGTTCCACTGCTCCCCCAAGGTGATTGGGCCAATTTCCGCCAAAGTCGCTGTGTGCATATAGGCTGACCCCAGAATTTCCCTTAACAGGTTTGTTTTAGCACAGTTCAAGGTCATTGGGGTCAAAGGTCAAAATTTGGGTTTATCTGTTTGTTCCCTTACTCCTCCCAGGTCCTTTGGCCGATTTCTAAGAAGCTTGATATTTAGATGACAGTCAACCCCAGAATTTCCCTTAAAGGGTTTGTTTTGGCAAGGGTCAAGGTCATTGGGGTTAAAGGTCAAAATTATGATTTTTTTTTCTTTTTTTTCACTCTAATGTCCACCAAACTTGGTACACATATGTAGGTGGGTTCTGGAATTGCCCAGGCGACATCAAATTTACCAAAGCAGTTAGGCACAGATAAATAGGGTGGGTTCCAGAATTGTCCAGCAAAGTAAAATTTGCCAAAGGTCAATCACTGAGGTCAAGGTCATGTTTGCCTACTCCTCCCACGTCCTTTTGTTGATTTCTACCAAACTTGGTATGTCAATGAAGGTTGACCCCGAAATTGCCCTTAAAAAGTTAATTTTGGCAAAGGTCAAGGAATTTGATTTTCAACCTATTGCAGACCAAATGTGGCACACATTTAGGTGGATTCCACAATTGCCCTGGCAAGGTCAGCCAGAGGTCAGTCATTTGGGTGAAGGTCAAGGTTACTGGGGTCAAATGTCAGATTGCTGTCGTCCTTACTGTCTCCATGCCCACAGGCATTACTACCTAGTACGCTAAAATATCATTAGACATGCTGAGAAGTAAGGAACATTTCCCTGTGGAGGTACACATGCAAACTTACCTCAGCATTCATCTCTGATGGCGCTACAGCTGTCCAGTAAGTCCACACAAGTCAACTGTTGATGAGCGGTGTGCGAGGTTTTTTTTTTTTGTTTTTTTTTTAAACCAATGAAGCAGTGCAGTTTATTTATAAAGTCACGGTTGAATATTTTGATCATTTTGAAGTACAGATGAGCCATTTGAATTTGTTGGTTGTTGTGCTCTGAGGTTTCAGTGAGACTACTGGAATTATTGGTGTATATACAAACTTTCCCCCCAGTTTGTAAAGTCTAAATATTAAGGTGCATATTATGAAGAAGAAATAAATGCTACCGCAATACAAAGGAAAGAGAGAATATTCATACAAATGAGAGACACAACCCCAAATCAGCAAAAGTTGGGACTGTATGGCAAATGCAAACCCCCCCCGCAGTGATTCTTACATTTACTTTGACTTCTGTTTCATTGCAGACAGAAGTATGAAAAGTAGCAAATGAAATGAAGTTGACCCGACAAAACATGGAATATCTTTTGTTCATACTGTCTGCAATGAAACAGAAGTGAAAGTAAATGTAAGAATCACTGGGGGGGGGGGGGAATTTTCCATACCGTCCCAACTCCAACTTTTTCTGATTTGGTGTTGTATATTTTCACATTATTTAATTGCCAAGTAAAATTTATAAAATACAGTAGTACCTGCATGAATGGATGGATTATACTCTTCAAGCCTAATTTTTTATATATACATATATGTGTGTGTATATATATATATATATACCGTATATGGATATGGAAAATGTTCAGTAATACTTGGTATCCAAATCATGGGAAAAAATACTTTGGTAAAATAGAATCTTTTAGAATTGATTTAATGTTATTTTACTTCTTACCTCAACCAAATGACAAGGGACATAGGTTCTATCTGGCGGTAGCGTCCTTGTCTGTCTGTCTGTCTGTCTGACACTGTACACAAAAAAACTCAAAAATGTGGGACAGTTGTGCACCTAATTTTGTGGAGACGTTGCTTTTAGGTCAGGGAAATTTTATTCAATGAGGCAGATCTAGAATTCATTCAAAGTGTTTCCTTTCATCCTTTTCCTAAATGTATTTCTTTTGTAGTATTTGAAGGACCAGCCTTGTAACATCACAAAGAGTATCTATGTAAGCTGCACAAAGACGAATTGCTCCGAGTGTAAACCCCATCTCAGTTGGTTTGGTCGTGGTAATAATGGCTGCACCTTCTGACCTGCTGCCTTCCTACATTAGAAACTGTATTTCTTTCTTATAATGTACCAAGTAGAATATTATAGTCTTCTACAGTATTACTTTTAAAAGTAAGACCTCCAAATTACAGCCAATGCTACTTTTTTGTTTAATGTACAAACTCTGGAATAATACACTGCCCAGAGACAAAGAGGTGAATTTATTTAGCATTTTTAAAAAGAAACCCAATACTTATCCTTTTTCATCTGGCTTTTAACTCAGAAAAACTTATTTTATTGTAAGACTACATTGTTATCAATACTTTATCTTCCTTTCTATCAGCTTGTTTATTAAAGATAAATTATGTCAAACAACCAACTTTTCAGATACTGTATTTCAAAAAAAAAAAAAGCTGCACATTCAGAAGTCCCACAAAAAACCTCTCCTACTGGAAGGGGCACAGAGAGTGCGACACCCACACTTTACATGTTTGACACTGATTCATGCAAATTAATTCTTTGTGATTCAGTGATATGGTTCTGTGTGGCCTTGACATTTGATCACTTCTGTCCAAAATGAAGCACTTTGTCCTTGAAGAACACAACTCTTACACCATATTTAAGCCATATGGCTCCACAACAGTTGTGACCGAGTTTGGCATTTCAAGATCAGCTGAAGTCAAAGGTCGTGTGATCAATAATAATAAAAAAAAAAGGAAATATGTGACTTCATATGAGTGTTTAACCCTTTATCGGGCGAGAAACTATATTTAGTCACCGAGGAAAAAAGGTTCCTAACTGAATGTTACTTTAAGTTTAATATGTGTTTTTTTTAAAAATAGACTTTTTGGGAAATGTTTTACCCTAGACCGGCAAGGAACCGTATATGGTAACTTCATTCACATTGATTTGCAACACAAAAATGAAAAATTTGGGGAAAAAAGTCACAAATGTAAAAAGGTCTTGTAATATCCCCCAATAACTCTCTAGGGTTGAAATTTTGAATTTCCCCAATATTTAAATGAGTGCCATATATAGGGTTAATAGTAACCATAGCTATATCTTTAACCAATTAGCTGCAATAGCCATTCGACAGTCAGATCCATATGTATTTGGGCAGTGTCAGTTGTTGTAGTTTTGCTTCTGTACACCACCACAGTGGCGCTGAAACGAAACATTCAAGATGTGCTTATAGTGTAAAATTTCCGCTTTAATTCAAGGCTTTTAGGAAAAATATCGCATTAACCGTTTAGGAATTACGACCATTTGTACACATAGTGTGTCCATTTGCAGAAGCCATAAGTAATTGGACAAGATAAATATTATTCATACAAATCTTTTGTCTGTTGCACTACCATGTTTCAGAAACACCAGACGTTTCATGTAAATATGGGACAGAGAAGGACAGATAGATGTATGCAATGAAACGCATGTAAGACAAAAGTTGCACTATGCACAGTTTCCCAGCCACTGAAGCCTATAACTCCATCAGAGTTGTCATAGGTGTCTTGGTGGCTTCCCTCACTTGTCTCCTTGCACGGTCACTCAGTTTTTGAGAACTGCCTACTCCAGACAGATTTACCATTTTCAACAACTCTGACATGTTCACGTTATCCATCCCCTGACTTTCTTAAAGAAAACTGGCTGTAAATATGATGATTTTCATGAACAATAATCCTCATGTTTACTTTGTCCAATTACTTGTGGCCTGTGAAAATGGAGGGACTGCGTATAAAAATATTCTTGTTAAAGTCCTTGAATTAAAGCTGAAAGTCTACAATACAAACATCTTGGTTGTTTCATTTCAGCTCCACTGTGTGTGACTGTCCAACTACTTATGGACTTGACTGTAAATAACCGCTAAATTTTGACCTCTAACCGAGTTTTCTCAAAATCAAGTCGCATCATCTTTGGCTGACCGTCGATCATTCCAGGTTTGGTCCAAATTGGAGCAGAACTCAGTTATTGTTCTCTTGCTCACACGTA
>OMMV01212509.1:0-14472 GCA_900302635.1 Chatrabus melanurus | reverse complement strand
GGCGCAAAGAAGACAATCACTAGAGCCCTGCACAGGAATGGACTGCGAGGTTGCAGACCAAGAAAAACTCCTCTTCTGCAGAAGAGACACCTTCAAGCCAAACTGAAGTATGCGAAGGACAACCTGGAGAAAGATTATGCACACTGGACGCGTGTCCTTTGGGAAGATGAGACGAAACTAGAGCTCTTTGGCCATAGAGACTTTGTTTATGTTTGGAGAAAGAAGGGAGAGGCGTATAACCCAAAGAACACCGTCCCCACAGTGAGACACGGCGGTGGAAGTATTATGCTGTGGGGTTGCTTCAGTGCATCTGGAACTGGGAATCTCGTCAAGGTGGAAGGAATCATGAAGAAAGAAACTGTCAGAATGCTGGAACTAAATCCACATGGAGCTCTATAATCTAGGACAGGGGTGCCCAATCCTGCTCCTGGAGAGCACCTGCCCTGCATGTTTTCATACCTACCTGCTCTACTCACACCTGATTACTTAACTTTGGTGTTTCCAGGGTCTTGATTGGGTGAGCACACCTGACCAAGATACTGAGCAGGAAGCAGAGCAGAGAGACCTAGAAAACATGCAGGGCAGGTGCTCTTCAGCAGCAGGATTGGGCACCCCTAATCTAGGATATAGATGATAAAAATAATCAAAGCTGGTGACTTTATGTATTAATTTTTTTAAGTTTATATATTGTTAAATGTGCGACACGAGGTGTGCTGCCGGGTGACGGCTGGATGCGTGGGTCAACTAAATGAGCCATAAAAAAAATACGCGCACATAAAAAAGCCAAAACTGAATATGCACTGTAAAAGTCACGTCCAAAAAACAGTCACAGACACGGTCACACACTGAAAATGCTGCCACACAAATGCACGAGACTGGTGCGTGCGACGCACGTGTCTGACTCAACATGCAGTGTGTTTCAGGTGTGACGCGTTACAGACAAGAACACACCCAGAGTCCGATTTGAGCGGTCAGACCAAAACAGAGAGCAGTGACGTTTATCCACCTTTTGTTCACAGGCGCACAGCTGTCACAGGCTGAATCAAAGTGGCCGTTACGCAGCTAGAAAAACAGCGAAACGGCACCAATCACAGCGTCATCTTGACAAGTGACACCGTAACAAGCCGTTACGCTGACGTGCTGGCAAGAACCCTGATATAGGTGTCATGTAAAACAAATAATGAACGTTTTTAATTCGTGCAATGATAAGGATATTTTCACGAGATGACAGATGGAATATTCAATTTAACGAGCCGTCACACTTAAGCGCGCATGTTTAAAGAATGATTTCGGGGGCACCCTATGTTCAATAAAAACAATTTTTTTTGCGCACAGTGTGCTTAAATGGGTCGAATACGGCAATAATAATTATTATACAATGTAATAGTAATAATAACAGTGCAATGGATATACATTCTCTCTCATTCTCTTTCTCTCTCTACCAATAATGTTGATGAATAGGTGGTAATCAACACTTGCAAGCGGGTTGTAAAATTATGAACACTCAGTGTACCTACCTCTCTTGTTCATGCGGAAGAAGTGTAATGCTACTGGCCAGGAGAGGAGCGCCATGAGAGAGACAGCAGTTACATGGAGGAAGGGCGCTGTGACCTAGTATGTCAAGTGATTTAAAAAAAAAAACACAGGTCAAAATGCCATTATCATGTCAAGCATCTTATTCACAACTTAAAGCACATATTTCCCTTTCTATAAATAGCGCATAGCGCAGAAAGTGCAACACCCGTGCCTTATATGTTTAGTGATTCATGCAAATTAATTCTTTGTGATTCAGTGTTACAATAATATATCGTTCTGTGCTGACAAAACTGAACCACCTTAACCTTTATGAACACCGTCTTTAATCCATATTGCCGCCATATTCTTTTAGTTAAACAGTTATGACCATGGCGGATGCAAAATGGGCTTGCTCAGAGGGAACTCGGCAATTTGGGGCATCCCAGGGCACTAAGCAGTATGAAATACCGGTGCAAAGCTGGCACTGTGCGCAAATGGGTTGGGTTCACTGTGTTCATTAGTGCTGGCCATTTTGTACGCCTTGTATGACATTAACCAATCAGAGTGGCACCTGTCCTTCCTTTTAACCTGGAGTGCAATAGGCACACAGGCTGTGGTATCGAGGAAGCAGAAGTAAGTGAAAGAGACTGGCCCGTTAAAGGGCTAATTAAATCAAACTTGTCTGAGGGTGAAGCCTGTGTCAAGGTGAGTTATTTTTATTTGCTATTAGTGTTAAAAAAGTTTAACCACAGATCGCTGAGTCCTAAAAATTAATATTCTGATTATATGTGTCAGTCCAGGGGAGACACATTCAAAAGATCTCATCACAGTCCATGTTCACACAATGAAAGAGTTTTGAGTAAATCTGTCTGATAAATGATCAGAGCTCTCCAAAAATAAAAGATAAAAAATATTTCAGGAGCTAAAATGTTAATTTTGTTTCCCCTGCATACAGTTGTCTGTCCTGGCAAGTTTATAACTGTAGTTTTTAGTTTTTCTGCTTAAATATTAATATTTGTAGTCGTCCTTGTGTGTAATTATGTGCCCTTGCAAACCATTTGAAAGAACAGACTTTGTAATCATTAAAGTTGTAAATTGTTAAAGAAAACAGCCAGATATTAATAGTCATGATCTGCCATGCTTTGGCTCCCTCTTCTGTGAACTCTGTTCCTTGTAATTATCGCAGCAGTCACCTCGGCCCCGACTGCCGACACCTGCCGTCCCACACTGCTGCAGCTCATTCTGCCATTTAAGGAGTGCTCTGACACAGAGCCAGTGCCAGAGTGTTTTTGTATCACTGTGTCGAGCTTTTCTGCCTTATTCTCTAAATCTGATCTGTTTCCTGCTTCTGAACTCTGCCAGTTTTGCTTTTGTCCTGCCAGCTGCCTGTCCATGACTCCGAGTCCATTTATCCTGACACCGAGATCTGCCTGTCCCCGAATGCTTCATCTGTTTTCTTCTGACTCCCAGTAACGACCCAGGCCTGTACACTGCCTCTGATATTTACTCTGATTAGCTGTCTGAAGACCAATTACATTGAAGAGGAGATTGCTTTTGGAAGGATATCTTATTAGTCTGTATATTAGTGAACGTACTGTATCTGTTTTGCTCATCTAGTTTCAGTGAAACTAACTTAATTTCAACTCATTCTTCTCTGGCCCTCTCTCTCAATCTAACCCTTAGCCCTGTGCTTGATTCAAGTGTTTCAGCAGCAATAGGAATTAAGCATAGGAGCCTGAAATCTCTGGGGTCCTATCTTAACTAATCACCCTCTGGACCATTCAGCACTCTGAGGAGATAATCACCCTCACCCTGGTATAAACCTATCCTTCAAGTTTTGTGGCATAATTTTTCCTGTACCTAATATCTTTAAGGGATTCCTGTCAAGAGGAAGTGTTCAGTTGGATTTATTCAATCTGAATTTCAATGAAGAGTCACAGGCATCAGCTATCTCCTGTCCCCCCCCCAACTGCACTATTTTTCCATTATCTTGGAGTCCCCCTGCTGGCCATATTCCACTATTGCCTGTTTTGTGGTGGCAATTGAGTTAATCCATATAGCATGCGACAAATGCAGTACACAATAAATAATAGCTCATTTCTGTTCTGATAACAGAAAATTCCTTCAGAGAGGTGGATGACTCCAGCGCATAAACTCCCTTTCATGAAGACGAACCACAAGCGATCTTCATTTATTAGCAAAATGTCTTGTTTCATGATCTGTTATTTCTCTCATTTCTGTGCCTATATTGGCAATGATACGCCACCATTAATATTACACTCTTGCAGGTGACCGGTGCCGATATGTGCAGGCAGAGTGTATGTGCATTGTGAAGCCACTTATGTAGGCACGTTTGACTGTTGGACCCTTTCTGCAGCGCTAGACGGTGCTGGACTTTAGACCTGGTATTTGCTGTTTCAAAACACAAACCTTTTCTAGTGATAGAAGACATAAAAGTGTCAGCCCTGCACCTGGCAGCACGTCATTTTTAGACCACAGAGCTGAGCATGAAAATGATGACTCATTGGGTGGAAATTAGCAATGACAATTGTGCTCAGCTTTACACTGCGCTGTGCAGGATGTTTTGGCCCCTTGAGTTTGACCTTTCAAGGTCCAGGATCAAAGGTCATGTGACCAACAGAAAGATGATATGACTTCATATTAGTGCCGTAATAGCAACCATCAGCATATCTTTAACTAATTCCTCAAAATATCCATTCTAAATACTAGGCAACAGTACCCGTGGGCATGAAGACAGCAAAGGCTCCAGCAATCTAAAATTTGACCCCCAATTACCTTGACCTTCACTCAAATGAGTGAGCTCAAGTTGACCTTGCCAGGGTAATTCTGGAATCCACCTCAGTGTGTGCCACATTTGGTCCAAATCAGGTTTAAATCAAATTCCTTGACCTTTGCCAAAATTAATTCTTTAAGGTCAATTTCGGGGTCAACCTTCATTGACATACCAGGCCACTTGGGAGGAGTAGGTCATCAAACAGACATCCAGACATGATCTTGGCCCCAATGATTGACCTTTCTCAAATGTGACCTCACCATGGCAATTTCAGAACACACCTCCATATGTGTTTGGTGGACATCGTGGTATAAAAAAAAAATCAAAATTTTGGCCTGAATGACCTTGACCTTTGCCAAAACAACCACTTTAAGGGCAATTTAGGGGTTGACATTTATCCACACATTAAGTTTGGTGGAAAATGGCCCAAGCACCTCATAGAACTTAGTGAAACAAACGTTTCTCAAATTATAGTATGATGTTTAACAAATAATATACTGACAGTTAACAGAAGCATTTCAACCACGGGCAGAAGATAAGAACTTGAAAAGTACATTTTTCATTGTACTGAGACATTGTTGTTAATAAAATACAATGCTTCAAAAAAACTAACTCAGTGACACTGTATGTAACTGATGTTGAGGGGTGCAGCAGATGCCCTCCTGTGATTGGCTGGTGTGTCTGATTGACATCACAATGGTCCAACCTGCAGAGAGAGGAGGAGTGTCTTCCATTCTTTGCTCCAGAGGTCAGACAGGATGGCAGTTGCTGAGACGGAGAACAGCAACGTTACCACAATGCAAATCTAACAGAAACACAGGAGGACGAAGGAATAAGTTAGAATAAAAAGACAGAAAAGTAAACAGAAATGTTTATTTACTCTGTGTGTGCGTGTACCTTGTGGCTCCAGTGAAGGTAGAGTCTCTGTCCCTCCGACAGCAGACACACTGCCAGGACCTGCACAGAGGTTAAACACTGTATTTATTCTTTCCTGTAAGTGCAGCAAAAGAAGAGCAGAACATTTCTTTGAAAGCTGATTATTTCAGCTATAACGTGTTTAGTGATGGGTGGTTCTGTTGCCTTGGGTGTCGGATGTGTTTGTGTCATATTCCGATATGGATGTGACAGATCCGTGCACATTCTGTGCTGGTCATGTGTGCCACAGGAGAGGAGAGTGCAGCAGTGCAGGGAAAGGGCCCCTTGTTTTGTAAATTTCAGAAGGGAAATTTTGAACAGAGTAAAGACAGCCAATCATCAAAGATAAAAACACATTTTGAATTTAGATTGAAACTAGACAGGCTAATTATGCAGAGAAGGTCTACATGTAAGACAAATGTATCAAAGTGTCCGCTACAGACATGACAATTTACATAGCATAGATATTTTGGGGGGAAAAATGTACAAACATAATGTAAATGGACTGCATTTCTATACCACTTAAGCCTGTCACAATAATTCCTATATCAAAGTATCTTACACTATAGGGACATAATCTTGATAATTCTGACCTCAACATGAAAAAAAAATCGTTTTTTATCATTAAAATGCATTAAAACCTCATATAAAGGACTTAATCTTCAAAAATATTCTATGAGAGTTTTAGCTCATAATAAATACATTTGTACCTAAATTTCACATTTTTAATTTTTCAGTATAGAATTAATAACAGAACATCATATTTTGTCAGTCATGTTGGGGCCAAAATATGATTGTCGAAGGCAGTGTTTTCTAAACTTTTTTCTAGGGACCCACTTTTTAAAAATGACAAACCATCACGACCCAATTCACAATAATGACTCTGAACGTTCATAAACTATAACCTTTGAATAATTTAGTATAGTTGATAATTAAATTGCGTCGTTTTAAAGCCGCACTTTGGCCCCTCTTACAACTATGCTTCTCATAACAAATAAAAATATATAAATAAAAATCAGACAGATACATGCTTTTTATTTTAAACACGTGTCTGAGTGTGTCACCATCAAAAATAAAAAAGGTGGGAATCTCAATGAGTAGGTGGCACCCTGGTCCCAACAAAAGGAGGTCGGGCCAAAAGTGGCCTGCGGGCCACGAGTTAGCAACCCTGATTACGGCGCAGCACAGCGGCAGACTTATTAAGCTGCTGTCTGTCAAACCACACAGCTCACATTAAGAATCACAAAGTTTTCTGCCTTTTTTTAATGACACGTCTTAAGCAGCGCAGATGTCTGGTGTGAACAGGATTTATTAAGAAGGAGTTTTAACAGCAGCAGTGGTGAGCGCCAACGGTTAGCGTTTCATGAAAAAATTCTGCAGTGCAATAATATATTTGAAGAGGTGGAGGGTTAATGTCTGACTTTTGTTATGTGGATAGAAATCAAAAATCTGTGGAGTAGATGTCAGATTGTGACGTCTGACGCCGTCCATTGAAAGCTCTGACTGCCAACTTTAACTGATGCAGACAGCAGCGGGAGATTTTAATGTCGCGCTACAAGGGTTAGATCAAAAATGAATATTAATAAGCCAATTAGCACGCTGTTAAATCACTTCAAAATAAAACATACTGCAAATGAGCATATAAGTCCACAAAAGTGAATAATGAAGCCATTTGCTTGTGAAAAGGTATGAAGTAATGTTAAATAATAGGATTTAGGCAGTCATGTGGTAGATGGTGGCTGCACCAGCCACCGCTGCTTTGGAAAACAATATGCAAACTGCATGAAAGGTGGACTGCAGACAAATCATGACACTGGCAACCTAAATAAAATCTTCTACGACCTACCTGTGGAGCGCGACCCAATGCTTAGGAACCAATGGTCTGAGGAACCTAAACAAGTTGGTTATTTTAGTTCTGGGGGGGGTGCAAAGGGGTTGGTTCTAGCTTACCTACTATCTGATCACAAGACCGCTTCTCTAGCCTTTATTCCACCACTTCCCCAAAGTCAGACAGAAAAAAATTCTCCTATTTATTCAACTCATTCACCCGCTCTCTCTCAAAGACAAAAGTGTGCAGTCTTAAATTTGCATTTGTAGATAGTCTTCTTTATTCTGCCATCATTTGCTCTTTCCTGTGAACAGTGAGTAAATAAACATTACGAGTGTAACGATGCATCGCGAATCGATTAAAAATCGATATAAAAGTGTGAAGATTCAAATCGTTTGAGATGAAAAATGAATCGCGATGCTCTTTCACTCACATGCACACACCAGCGACCGAGGTGAAGTTGGTTTTAGGTTGGCTATTCAACAGCCATTCAGTAATGACTACGAATGCCTGCATCCAACCAATCTCCAACCTAAAATCATCTTCACCAGAGATGTTCCTGGTCTTCTGGAGCGTGTCTTTAATACATCGCTTTCACGAAAAGACTGATTTAGCTTACTAACGTGAAATTCCAAGATGTAATCCAAACCTGTAAAGCGATAAATGCTACATTTTCTCCTGACCGGAGCTGGGCCGAGCCGACAGCCAATCAGAGTACGCCTTTTTTTCACGTGACACTTTTGAACCAATGGATGATGAGGAAAGTAAAAAATAGCATTTTATATTTATATAATATTTTGTAGAAATAATTTGCTAATCACTATGATAAAAAGATTTCAAAGTTTTGAATATTTTTTCAAAGTAGTAGAATGCTGGTCATAGTGGATATTGTGGGTCTTTTAGTATTTGTAATTTTTAGGAATAAAGTAATGTAGTTATATATATATATATATTATTATAACTATAATAAATTTAAAAATGAATTAATTTTCATGGACATATTTGGTTTTATTAAGTCAGCGGTGTGGTAGCATATTTTTATTTAGTTATGGTATTTTGATGTGGGACTTGTTTTAAAAATCCAATTTTTATTTTTGTTATTTAAGATAAAATATAATTTCAGTTGCATTTTTAAGAAAAGAATATGTGTTGCTTTGCAAAGTTTATAGAAATAAAGGAATTTTTCAGTCATAGTTTGTCTGGAGCTCATTCTGCTAAAAAAAAATCGGGAGAAAATCATATCGGAACTCAGAATCATTAATCATATCGAATCGTCAGTTGAGTGTGTCGTTACATCCCTAATAAACATACAAGCTCGCGATCAAAATAACTAAAGCAGCGGACTCTGCGCTTGTTGCTACCACATCACTGCTCCTCCTTGTAGGGAGCGACCATCGGGCAGTGGACTACAGCCCATTATGAGCAGGCAACAACAGGAATTCTGACACCTCTAACACTGGAGAGGACAGAGCAGCCGGGAACAAAACCAAGATGAACAGTCAGGGACTGAGAGAAAAGCCAGGATTAATATACTGCGGAATAATGCAGGAATGAGTGATGAGGAAAGGTGGAAAATAGGGAGCCAGGAGAGTAAGACAGGCATGCTATGCCCCCATCATTGACCCAAACATGCACAGCGTGAGACAGACAGGGGAGCACAGAGGACACAGGGGAAGTGGCTCGATAGTGTGCTATGATCTGTGAACTGAACTGAGCTGTTCAGATCTGTTGCCTGAACCTGGTCCGACTAAGCAGAGACTGGGCGAAACAAGATGTCATTACTTGTTGCTCTTATCATAACTAACAAGGGCAAAACTTGACCTGTGTCGCCAAGCACACACTTGAACTTGTGCAAGGTCTTAGCAAGGTAAAATCTACAGAGGCAAGTTTAATCACAATCCATGATGACCTTGTGATGTTCTAGCATGCGCCATGTTTCAGAGACTCTGGCCCTCAGTGGCCAAAATTAGCACCGAAATGCACCCAGCATTGAACATGTCCAAGGTATTGGTGAGGTGACCTGGTGTACCAAGTTTCACCTTGATACATGAAATCTTTGTCGAGATATCGTGTAAACATCGACCACACGGACAGACACACAGACTCAAGCAATTCCTAGACCTGCCAAGTAAAAATTTAACAGGCTTTTCCTTTTACCAAAACAAAACAGGATATGTATTTAACAACTGAAAGTGTCCATACCAACAACAGAGTGATGTAAGTGAAGAGAGCCGCAGCAACGACCAGCAGAACCAGAGACCAGGGGAACCAGAAGCCCAGAGCCCCAAAGTTAAACCTGTTAAAACAAGAAAGAGACAACATGCTGATCCACCAGATGTCACATAAAACACTCAGTAGAATCATTTATTTCTTCCATCATTTGTATAAACCTTCACGCAACACAACATCCTGACAAACACTGATGCTGTACAATGAAAGTTCTGAAAGCATACCTCAATTAAAGGGGCCTGAAGGTGGATTCAACGACGGTGGTAATGTTTTCATATTGCAGCCAAACCAGCAACCCAAACAGTGTACTCACACCAGGTCGGGTTGCCTTGTGCCGTGCCCGAGCACAACCGTCCCCCGTCTCAGCTCTCCCGCTGGCATGCACTCATATTGCACTTCACGTTCGGGGCCGAGCACATTTACGTCAACACAACATGACTTTTGTTTTGAAAAAGAGCACGGCCCCACACAAGGTTGCCAGGTCTCTACGACAAAGTCAAGTCAAATCTGGGAGCATGCGCTGGTGCCGCACATCACCGCATCACACGACACCACGGAACCACCCCGGGTCCTGGATGGCAACCACCCAAGCAGACAACCAGTCCTGTAACAAAGCCAGCCAAATAGCCACTCAAAACCAGCCCAACAGCCAAAAACAAACAAAAAAAACCCCCCACAAACCCCAGTTTAGTACCAGAACTCAAAGAAAGGAAAAACATGAAAGTGCTCACAGGCAGCCGTATAATTTGCAACACTTCAAAAGCAGCCTAATTCCATGGAAAACTGCAGACATGGCAACACAGCTCCACACGCCACAAAAAGAGTTTGAAGTGTTGCCTGATTTTGAGTCGTTTCTCGGCCTTGAGGGCCTCTCATTTGGCTAGAATGATAAATTATGCAAAATAAGGGATTTATCAATATATCATGCTGCAGATGTGACAAGGTTTTTAAGGAGGCAGCAGATGAGGAGGAAATATTTTGCAGCAATGATTCATGTTCATTAATAAGGTTAGAAACCAGACACGTTTTTAACCCAAATGTTCTTGAATGAACTGAAGACTGTACTGTTCAAGTAGTAATAACAATATTAGTCAGAACTGTTAAATGGAACAGTTGCATCAGTCACGTGATATCAGAGATCCGTATTCTGGAGCGGTTAGCGATCATGCTACATGCATATTGCTTCCCGGTTTCAAAGCATCTGCTCCTGTGCTCGTGTGCTTGCATGCACACGGTAGCCAGTAAAATAATTTATAAAGAGCAATCAAACCAACTCTCATGCTTGCCTGTGACATTTGATGACTTAGCTCAAGTTATCCACTCAAGAGATAATTTTGTTTGGTCCAATGACTGTAAAATAGGCTAGGTCAGACAGCCATGTTAGCAAATGATTGGCGTTAGCAGGCAAACTAAAGTTACTCAGGTTGAGCTGATGAAAACACATTCACACTAATGTTTCTACAAGCTTTTCAGTGATGTTAGCTATCTGTCCAACAGGATAAAAACCAACTCAGGGTCTGCGTCGACCCCAAAAACAAAACGGAGGTCCTTCCATTTGTCAAAAGCTGTCCCAATGTTGATCCATGTTTTCACCCGACATCGATCTGATTCCAGTTTGTCCTGACAGGCTTCTGCAGATAAAACTTTTCTTTGTTTCTTAGTTTTTTGCTCATTTGTTGAAGTAAGCCAAATCCATGTTGTTATTTGTTGTTATAAGAGGCTGTTGCATAGCATCTGTGAGCGGCCCCGAGACCAATCGAGCTCAATTTGTGCTCAGTGTAAGTACCCCCCCAAGGGACCAAGAAAACAACAACAACAAAAAAACCATAGGTAAACATAGGTAAACATAGGTAATCCTCTGACCCGGTGTCCTTTTTTGAGAACATAATTATAGAGTATTGGATGGGCTGCAATATGAAAACCTTACAACTCGATGTTGTTGAATCCTCCTTCAGGTCCCTTTAAAACGAGTGTGTGTATTACAGCCAATACATCCAGGTAGGTCCATGGTCCATTTTTACCACAGATCCATCCATAGTTTTTCCACAGGTTTATGGGTTGACCATGAGTCCATTTTTAGCACAGGCTCATGGATTACCATAGACCCTGTAATGTTTTTAGACCGTTATTCTGTTTTACTGTGATAGTTTTCAACCCTTGTTTCTTTTTGTATCAGTTCCTGTTTCCTTCCCACACCTACTCCTCATTCCGTTGATTGTCCCTTATCTTTCTCATGTGTCTCTTCATGTATTTAAGCTCACCTGTCTCGTCTCCCTGTACCAGATTGTCTTTTGTTACCTCGTGTGAATAGTTACGTTACTTCCTTGTTCTTTCTCTGTGTGTGACCTATTTTTGCTCTCTCCGTGTTTTCTGATATTTGGATGCCCTCATGATCTGTTTACCTCGTAGGACTGATTCCTGAATTTCATGACCTTTTGCCTGTGCCTCATTTTCCCTTTCACCATTACCATCTGGACACTGTTGCCCAAGTGCACTGATTTTTGTATACCGAACCTGAGCCTGAGTAAAGACTTTGCCTTTTTACCTAATCATATCTCGAAGTGTAATTTTTCTGTAACAGGGTCCCAGTTTGTGATCTCAATATGACAGATCCATATTTTAAACACAAGTCCTTTGTTTTACCACAGGTCTATGGTTATACCACATGTCCATTAGTTTACCAGAAGTCCATGGGTTTATCACCGCACCCACCACACCACGGAACCACCTTAGGTCCTGGATGGTAAACACCCAGGCAGACAACAGGGCATCCCCTTGACCTTTTCCAGCTCTAGTGTTCTCAACAGTGAGGCACCTGCATGCTGGATCTGACGTTCCATCATGATGCAAATGATACATTCCAGTGATGCCCAAGTATCCTCCAAAGAGACCTGGTACCGAAGACAGCTAGTTGCCATCTTAGGTCAGTGGTTAGTGTCCAAGTTTCACAACCATACAGTCAGACAAGAAGTGCCATAACCCTAATGACTTGGATTTTCATTCTCCTGCAAAGTTATCAGCATTGCCAAACACCTCTGTCAAGCGACTTTATGACTCCATAAGCTCTTCCCAGGCATCTCTCAATCTGAAAGGCCAAGCACCCAGAGACATGATTGTTACTGCAGAGATATGTGAATCTGTCTAAAAGTTTGACACTTTCACTTCATACAGATACATTTCCGATGGCTGAGTCCAGGAAGTCAATGAAATCCTGGATCTTAGTCTTGATCCAATCACAAAGCCAGACACTCTGATTCCTCTCTCAGCTTCTCAAGTACTGCAATCAGGGTATTCACTGATTCCGCAAAGATCACAACATCATCCGAAAAGTCAAGGTCAGTAAAACTGTCCTCACCAACAAAGGCACCTAATGCTCTGTATTCACTGTGCGATTTTTGGCTGTCCCAGACGAAAGATCAGCACCATGAAAGAAACGTGGCTTTATCTTTGGTCATGGCTCTGAAACGGCGGTCTCATGTCACACTGTGTGACAGGTTCAAGGACGGCTGTTGTCACACTCTAACTAACAAAGACGGACTGAGAAAAATACCAGACAGTGTTTGAAATTCTACGACCCACATCTCAAAGTCCAGCATGAAATGATGCAATACAGCCTGTGTCCATCGTGTTTGGTTTTGTTTTGTTTTTCTGGCAGAAAAGTGCAGGTGAAGTGTGAAGCAGAAGCGCTTCATTCCACTCTTTTCTTAAAAAAAAAAAAAAAATCACACACAGAATTTGGTTCTAAACAGCTGATAAAAGCAGTCACCCTCACCAGAAACATATAGTGTGCCCACTCTCTATCATAGATGATCTTTGTCATCTCTATTGTGACAGATTTTGTGTGACATGTCTGCAAATTGATCTTCTTATTCCGTTGTCAGGATGACGTGATGGCGTTTCGTTCTGAGTGTTTCCCACTCTGTGTTACATCGTACAGTCTGCACACATCAAATTTGGAATCTTACCTAAGTTAAATAAATAAGTTTGCTGAAATCTCACAGTGTATACCGGGCTTAATCCGCTAGTTTCCGGAACCCCAATTAACACCCTGTCCATGCAATCATTGAACAGTGTTGGAACCAGAACACATCCCTGATGAACACTGGTACTCACTGGGAAAAAGTCAGAGATTCTGTCCCCTCCCTGCACAGCAGTCACAGTACCTGTGTATCTGCCACTAATGATAAGCAGCAACTTGCTGGGGATCTCATAATCCCGAATCTCATAATATGCCATATTAATATTACACCGTTGCAGGTGAATGGTGACGATATGTGCAGCCAGAGTGTGCATGCATTGTGAAGCCACATATTTAAGGTGCATCTCTGACTGTTGTGCTCTTTGTACAGCACTAAGCAGCACTGCACTTTAGACCTGGTTTTTGAGGATCTAATTTGCAAATGCTTTCTGGTGGGATAACAACGCACCAGCTCTGTGCTTGATCACACCTCATTTTTAGATTATCATGCCCACATAAGTGCAAAGGGTGTTGTTATTTAAAGGACACAGGTGTAAAAATGACAACTGTGTCGGGTAGAAACCAGCAATGACACTTGCACTGTGGCATGCACTGCTTTGTGCCAGGTCTAAGCTATGGCCCATACGGTTTGATCACATGGAATGTGTGTAGTCGGGGAAAATTGAGTTTGAAAAGTTTTCGCCAAGTGGTTTGTAAGCTTACATCCAGAACTGTGCAATATAGGGGAACCAAGAATTCTGACAAGTACTGTTCAACAATTATACTGCACTCACATGTTGGCGATGTGCAGCCGACTGTGAACTGCATGTATGTGTGTGTGTGTGTGTGTGTAACCTACCAGTCAAAGTCATCATAGTCGTTTTGAGCTTCGCTCCAGAAATAGAGGAATATAAAACTCAGGACGAAAGTTGCGATCAGGAGGCCAAAAGTACCACACTCCAGCTGTAGGACACACACACACACACACACACACAGGTTGATTATCTCTGAAGCAGCAAAAATTGTTTTAATCAGGTGACACTTCACCTGCATTCATGAAATGTTTTTGACGCAGTAACACCATCAGCTGTACAACATAATGTAATCCCATAGAACAGGGGTTCCCAAAGTGGGGGTCGCGGGACGCCGAGGGGTGGGTCGCGGAATGATTTCCATAAATCAAATAAATTTGGAAAAAATAAAATACAGAAAAATTCAGCCATAGGGGTACCT